>JAPFUF010000488.1:0-51467 GCA_030780645.1 Aschersonia sp. MBC 508
GTGATGCAAAGGAACAAGATGAGCGGCTGCGAGATGCTGCGTTTCTCGTTGCGCCTCGCGTGGCGGGCCCTGACGCGTCCCCGGCTGCAGCCCCGGATGGCCTTCATCCCCGCGCGCATCCATCAGCGCATACAAAACGCGGCGCGGGCGGACCTCGTTTCGTGGGCGGTTGTGGATGGTCGCGCATGGGAAGAGGTGGTGGTGGTGGTGGTGGTGGGAAGGGATGTTGCGGCTGCGGCAGCGGCCGGGGCGACGACTTGCGACATCAGCGACAGCGACGTCTTGACGGCGCGGTGTGCGCAGAGGGTGGCGAGGATCCGAGGCCAAGCCGACGCCGCCGCCGCCGCCGCCGCCGCCGCCGGGAGCCATGCGGCACTGCGTCGCATCGGGGCTGGACCCCCAAGCGGACGCAGCTCGGCCTCGTGCCGACATTTGCGCTCCTGGGCAAGGACCACGCGGGCAACTTTTGGATGGCGGCCACCGTCGACGCGCGCGTGTCGAACGAGATCGAGCTGGCTTTGCGCAGGCTGGAGCAGCGGGAGGAGGAACAGGAGAAGACTCTCGTCCCCATGGCCACTGCTGCCTGATCATGATGCCAGACGCGCAGATGCCTCCGGCCGCCCTTACCGGGGGTCGCCCGCGGCCGGCGGGCCTCGCTGCGCTCGAAATGTGCCTTTGCAAGTGAACAGCTTCTCTGATGGCTCCCGCACTGAGGGCCGAGCTCGCGGCACTCGAACGCGGCACCGTGGTCGTCGTGTCCGCTGCAAAAGAGAGGCCCCGGGGATGCCAAGTCGGATCGGCTGACCATGCGACGATCTGGACTCTGCTTGGCGTGGAATCACACCACCTCACTTTCACTCGTGCATCTCCATCACAAGGCTCAACTTCGTGTTTCCGTGCAGGTGTGTACTGGGTACGTGGGCGCAGCAACCCCGGCAGGCTCGCCAGAGGCAAAAGAGACCTGTGAACACAAACGTGCGCATGCCATACGCTTGCATGGACTTGTATGCAACGTCAAATTCGAGCGGAGCGAGGCCAGCCCGCCGCAGGCGACCCCCGGTAGGGCCGCCGGCGGCTGACCAGCTCCGCCAATGTGAGGTGGGTGGATGGGGGCGGTCAATCAATCAATTGTGTCGAGACGGCCGCGAGCGACATTACCCCTGAGAGAAGACCAAGCAAGGGTGCTTGGGTACGGCCGGTACTTGGTGCGGGCGAACGTGGGGAACGGTGCTGCTCTTCGCTGCGGTGCAGTGTGGTGCTGTCTGTACCCCGAATTTTCTGGTGGCCTGACTGCCGTTTAGGGAGGCAGGGAAGCTTGCCACCTTCGACATGCCACTTTTTTCTCCTCTCCAGCGCCGTTTTGGCTTTTCCCCTCCCCAAAACGTCTCCTAGAACTCACCGTCACTCATTCATTGTTCTGTTCCCCCCGGCTGCACAGCCTTGAACGGCTGATTTTGATAGCAGCAAGGTCTTTCTAGCCTGTTGGTCGTGGGCCAATTGGCACGCCGCTCCTTTCCCGCTCACCCCCCCTCCATTTTGTGCAGCAGCCAAAACCCGTCCTTTTTCCTGCGACATCGAAAGTCGGAGCCAGACGCCATACACACAACTGCACGAATTACAGCGGTGGTCAGAACTGGTCGCTGTAGTCGCAGCAGCAACCGTTTCTTCAGCATTGGCACACGCTCTTTGGACTATTCGTTCGCTCGAGCAATCCCCCGTTCTCGAATTGCGGTGGTACGCCATTCGGCACCAATATAAAGAGAAGGAGGAGGAAGAGAAAGAGAGAAACAATGCCGTCCAACGGCTCCGCCACCGCCACCAAGACGGCCAGAAGCAAAAAGGCGGCCGCTGCCGCTTCGACGCACTTGGAGAGCAAATCGAAGCATGACTTCTTCTGGACATATACCGAGGAGCCGCACCGCACGCGCCGACTGGCCATCATCAAGGCCCATCCAGAGGTAACACGCACAGGCTGGCTCCGTCCAAAGTACACCGTGTGTGTTTATCATGCTGACGCTTGAGGTGCTCCCTCTTGTGCCAGGTCACGAAGCTGTGCGGTCCGGAACCGCTGACCAAATACGTTGTTGTCGGCGTCGTCGGCCTCCAGTTCATCTTGGCGTACCTGCTCCGGTCGACGCCCTTTTGGTCCCTCAAGTTTTGGGCCGTGGCCTATGTCTTTGGCGCGACGGCCAACCAGAACCTGTTCTTGGCGATCCACGAGATTTCTCACAATCTGGCATTCAAGAGCCCACTGGCCAATCGACTGTTTGCCATTGTGGCGAATCTACCAATTGCGGTGCCGTACAGTGCTGCTTTTCGCGTTGGTGTTCCCTTTCCCCCCTCCTTTGGCTCCTGACTTGGAAAAAAAAAGGAAATAGAGGGTCAGGGAAAAGTACATTCAAGCTAATTTGTGCTGATTTCTCACTCAGCCGTACCACCTGACGCATCACAAGTCGCTCGGCGTCGATGGCCTCGATACAGATCTGCCCACGGCGCTCGAGGCCTTCTTCCTCGACTCCATACTCGGAAAAGCCTTTTTCTGCACCTTCCAGATCTTCTTCTACGCCCTGCGGCCCATGGCTGTGTACCGCGTGCCCTTCACGTGGGTCCACCTCGTCAACCTCGCCGTGCAGCTGGGCCTCGACGCCCTCCTGGTGCGCTACGTCTCGGGCCACGCGCTGCTGTACCTGCTGCTGTCGTCCTTCCTCGCCGGCAGTCTGCACCCGCTCGCCGCGCACTTCATTGCCGAGCACTACGTGTACGAGACGGTCACGCCGTCGCAAAAGGACCCGGACAACATGATTCCCGTGCCCGAGACCTTTTCGTACTACGGCCCCCTGAACTGGTTCACGTACAACGTCGGCCTGCACAACGAACACCACGACTTTCCCGCGATTCCGTGGACGAGACTGCCGGCCGTGTACGAGATCGCCAGGGAGTTTTACGAGCCGCTGCCTCGTCATGAGAGCTGGGTGCTGGCCATCTGGCGCTTCATCTGGGACGACAACGTGGGACTGAACTGTCGCGTCAAGCGCAAGACGGGGGGCCGCGTCGTGGGCGGCGCCGTCAACTGGAAGGAATCAGAGGTGCAGGCCTAGCTGGACCCCAATCCAGCGTTCTGTTTCTCTTCCCATTCCTGCTCTTTTCCTTGTTTTGTTTCTTTGCGGCCCCCCATCTTTCTCGCACTGAACAAAGGCTATTCGTATAATGTGATAGAGCATCGTTCAACGAACCAGCATGCAAAAAAGAACAGAAACATGATTCATGCCTCCTGTAAAACACATTGACAGTATGATGAAGAGGAAAATGCTCAAAATAAGATCTGCAAGCGTTCACGGTGTGAAATCAGAACCAAGAAATTAGTGGTGTAACAATCCGTTTTCGCAGACTGAGTCGAAGTACTAAACTGTACAGGAATCGCTCCATAAAGAGGGGATGGGAGAGGGGAAACAAAAATGCCTGATAATCAATTTTGCACGATTGCACCGGGTGAGTCTGCCGCACAGCTCACGCAGTCAACCCCTTCATTCACCTAATCCGTATCCACTTCGCTTTTCCCCCTTTTTGCCCAACACGGTAACAGTTCCGTCATCATGACATCTCCCCCAGGAAGTGCGTACTAATAGTCATATCTGATTCGAGCGAGCCTTGGAGGATCAAGGAGGGGGCCGCTTAGAAGAAGAAATAGGCAAGTAGGAAGCTGAGCAAACACAGCACTGCAACAATCTGCACGGACACCCCCTCGGCTTGGTGCTTGACAGCTTGTGCGGTGCCGGCGGGCTTCTTGTCGTCGCCGGATGTGGTCTTGACGTTGCGTTGACGTAGCCCGCTGTCTTTGAGACTGATGAGTTGTGCTTCGGCCTGGGACAGCTTCGTCTTGAGCTCCTCGTACGTGAGTTGGGCGGTCTCGGTCACGGCAGCCGCGGCCTGCGACACGGCGGATGGTCTGGGCTTCTCGTCGGGCTCGTCGGCGCCATCGTCCGAGGTGTATGGCGGGGGCGCGCTATGAGGCGTCGATAGTGAGTGCGCATGGCCGCTGGGCGAAGAAAAGGTCCGCGCTGTGCCGTCGGGGGTATCGTTGACCTGGTAAGGGGTGCTTAGCGAACGACGAGGAGACATTGATGAAAGGTGCGGGTGACAAGACGCACTCCAGCGGCGGCGGCCGAGGATTTGGTGGGCGTAGAGACGCCGGGCGACGACTCGCCACCGGTCCAATTGACGCGGATTTTGCGCTCTGTGAGCTGAGTCTTGTCGACAGACTCGAGCACGGTGGCAATGCTGGCAAAGTCCTGCTCAGAGCTAATGGGTGCGCACTGCACCAGAAACTTGTCACGACACTTGGCATCTGCTGGAGGGTTCTGTTTCATGGCCTGCAGAAGGACTGTACAGGCCGGGCCCTTCTGTCAGCCTCTCCTGACGACACGTCGCTGGGGATACACAACGTACCCGTAACATCAAACGAGTTTCCGGGCTCGATACGGCCGGCATTTGGGCGGACGCAGTACTGCTTCGGGGCTGTCGTCTTGACCTGTTGCATGTCAGCACGAGCTGCCGGGTCTGTTTGTAGGAAAGGGGAAGGCATTGGGGCTCTACCTTGAAGGCTAGAGGCGTGCTGCCAGTGTTCCGAATCGTGAGCGTGCGCGCGACCTCGACGGTGAACGGGCCTGCTCTGGTGTTTAGTGGCCAGGACCAAACATGAGCAGCGAGATGGACATTATGAACATACGGGCAAAGTTCAGCTCCAGAGGAAGGATGTCGACCGTCATGGTGGGCGGCTTTTTTGCTAATAATCGCAAGCAATGGGGCGGCTTTGGCGAATTGAATGGGCGAGGAGGACTCTTGGCTGTCGGGGCGGGCTTGATGACACAAAGCACGCACACAAACACATGCAACGGCGGTCGCCCCGGTTTCGGGTGGGAGCTCCCTTTCCGTGGACCGCAACCGTGGGGGCTGATCGCGTGCGTAAAGAAAAGATAAAATCCGAGGGATTCACGGCGACGGCAATGAGTGTCAGATACTTTGGGATGAGCGCGCGAGGGATCGGACACTGCAGGCAATATTGGAAAAGGGGGGGGGGGGGGGGGAGGTGCAAGGGCGCTGGTGAGGAAACAGCCTGGCGGTTTGTAATCGAATGGAGATGGGATCAGTTGACGAGGCCCCAGCCTCACTCAGCCAGCCTGCATGTGTGCACAGAGAGTGGTGGTTGGGGTGCGGTGCTTCCGCGGGCCGAGTGCCAATATGAGCAAGACTGACTGACCCATGCTTATATCTCTCGAGGGCGGGCTGTCCATATGCATCTCACATGATAGCCGCAAAGATGCGCGAATCAATCCTACCGTGCAATCTCAATCGAGTGCCATGCAGCCAAAACGAGCTGGTTGATTGAAGCGGCGGCCGCTGCTCTCGTGGCGGCCATGCCATTGTTCAACGGTCCCCGTGTGTCCGCAGCGAATTGAGGCGCCGAGGCAGTTGCCGCATGACGTGCGCAACCCGGGCCAAACCCAAGCCCAAACTTTCCTCGCCCCTACAGTACGTACCCTGGAACTTGGCCCTTCCCCTTTGCAGTTCACTCCGCTCAAGGGCCAAAGGTCACCCCACCACCACCACGCTTTGGTGTTGAAGACGTCTGAACCCTACCAAAACGGCACACCACACGATACACCATTGCAGCCAACATGCCGTCAGATCTCGAGGTCCTGGCCGACATGGGCTTTGACAAGGCCCGCGCCGAGCTCGCCGTCAAGAAGAGCGGCGGTCGTACGTCTTCCCCCGCGCGCCGCCTTGCATGTTGCCCAACTGACCCCGATCTCTTCCGTGACGTAAAACAGTTCAGGGTGCTCTGCAGTGGCTGGAAGACAACCAAGACAAGAGCATCGAGGAAATTCAAGCGACGCAGGCAGACGAGGCCGAGGACGATGACGAGGCCGAGACCAAAGCCAAGATTGCTGAGCTCGAGACGGGCCAAGCACGCTCCCTCGTCTGCAATGACTGCGGCAAGAAGTTTCGCAACCACGATCTCGCAACGTTTCACGCAACCAAGACGTACGCTTGAGGCCCCCTTCTCCCCGATACTGCAGTGAGATGGCGAGTCGCATCATGATATGTTGACATGCCAAGCAGAGAACACACCGACTTTGCCGAATCAACCGAGGACATTGCACCGCTGACAGATACGGAGAAGAAAGCCAGGCTCGATGAGCTCCGTGAGCGCCTGCAGGCTAAGCGCGCCGCTCAGTCGGTGCAGGACAAGGTGGATGCCAAAAGAAACGAGGTTCGGCGGCGACATCCCTCTCCTCCACCAACCGCTCTCCCACCGTGATCATCTACTGACGTGGGGACTGCTCACGAGTACAGCAAATCCGACTGAAGTCTACCAAAGAGACACAAGACGTCAAGGAAGAACTCGCACGCAAGGAACAGATCAAGGAAGCCGCGCGAAAGCGCCAGGAAAAGCAAGACGATCTCGACGCCAAGAAGAGAATCAAGGCCAAGATCGAAGCCGACAAGGCCGAGCGACGCCGCAAGGCCGACGAAGCCAAGGCCGCGCGCGAGGGCAAGACGATTGAGCCCGAGGCCCCCGCGCCACCACCTGCAGCGAAACCCAAGACGAGCCACGCCCAGGCTAGGCTGAGGCTGCAAACGCCGAGCGGGAACCTGATCAAGACATTGCCTCCCCAAACTACCTTGTCCGAAGTCGCGCGAATGGTGCAAGAAGAGACGGGCCATGTGGTGACCAAATTTGCCATGGCCTTTCCCAGACGCACCATCGAGGGAGAGGCAGAGATGTCCCAGACGTTGGAGGAGGCATCCCTGACACCGTCTGCAGTTTTGCTTGTGAGGTAAAGGCCGGAGACCTTTCTGTTTTGGTCTGATTCTTTCTAAACATGGGGAGCGATCACAATGGTATGAGTGGCGTTGAGGGGGGAAGTGTTCGTTGCAAGGGGGGTGAATTTACATCATCGAGTTCGCCCAAAGTCGGTGCCCAGAGCTCTGTCCGATAACGTCTTCCTATTATCCGAGAAAATAAAAGTCTCTGGCCTGACCAATCCTGAATTCTCGTGCCAGGGGGGGAATTCCTCGCCCCTTCGATTTTGAACTCCCATAATTCTCACGTCTCTCGGAGTGCATTCATGTCATATTGACTCGTATGAAGGAAGCTACATCTGTGTAGGATCCAGGGGCATACAAATGCGGCATCTCTCCTTCGTACCCATTTATCCCTAAATGAATTGATTGGAAAACCCCCCGAAGCCATGCAGTTGAAGTACATCGAAGTAAAGGAAACAGTCGTCGCGGAAATTTCGTTTCTTTTAGTCGAACAGACCGAAACCCATATCCTCGTCGGACTCTTCCTTCTCTGTAGTTGGAAGCAGTCAAGTCAGTAGGGGCATTGGTTTAGATTTCTGAGGTGGCCGAGAACGTACCCTCTTCCTTCTTCTCCTCTTCGGCGGGAGCAGCATCGCCAGCTGCTGCGGCGGCAGCACCACCAGCAGCAGGGGCGGCAGCACCGCCGCCCGAGCCGACGTTTACTAGCAATTCCTTGACGTCCTTGCCTTCCAGCGCCTGTTTTCAAATTTCCTCCATGTCAGCCATGTCGCATGTCCACATTGTGCGGGTACACTCGGGTCATGAATTCGTCGTTCGTCGTACCTTGGCGAAGATTGATGTCCAGATGGGCTCGACATCCTGGATGCCGGCAGCCTTGATCAGGGCTTGCAGCTTGTCGGCCTACCCGATCTGTCAGCACACGATGTTTGGGAAAACGAGTCGTATTCACAAGTCCGAATTCAAGCGCGAGCAACACAGAGAAAATCCTTCTGCAGGGCTCGCTCCTTCAAGCGCAGCAAGGCCAGCCCCCCGACAGGACCGCCGGAGGCAGATTCGCCGCCAGCAGCTGTATATTTTCTCCATGCGCCGACGCTGCTTCAGTTCCCCGACAAAGTGAGGCCACTTTTCCCGCATCTGTGGTCGGTCCTCGGTAAGGAGGGAAATAGACTTACGGTGATCTCGAGGCCATCGTCGGCCAGGATAAGTGACGCGTAAGACGCAGCGAGCTCAGCGTTAGACATTGTGGTGGTATATTCGAATCGTGATGCAGAGGGAAAGAACGCTGCGACAGAATTCGAGATGTTGTAGTGCGGATACGGCCAAACAGGGTGGATGCACCACAGACAGGTTGGAAATTCGCGTAGAGGGCTTTGAGACCTAAGCTGGTGGGGCGGGGCCTTTCCATGTATGCCTCACGTGCAGTCTGATTGGCTCCGTGCTGCGCAGCCAATCAGAAATTTAGGAGAGAAGTCTCCGCCCCTCCCTATCGATATCACCTCGATACATGCCCTGTCGCCCAGCTTCGAGCTCATGGTTTTCAGGTCGGAACGCACTGGAACGGGCAGCACCGACGTAACGTGGCCGGAATCAGTTTTGTGACATTTGACGTCGATAGACTCTTCCGTCAACGTCCCTGTCAACTCCGAAGACTATACACGTGCAAGGCGGGCACTGCTACAACATGGGAATCACAGTGCGTGCCTCGTGGCCGAGTTGCACGTAGAGATGCTGCGTCTGGTTGAATACCATTGAGCTGGTTTCCTCCGTGATGGCAAACGCATGCATACATACATACGTACGAGCAAATGAACATGAGCTACGTCGACATTGTATGCATGTACGTGACTGGAGTGTGTAGCAGCCGGTCCCGCGTGGTTGAGACACTGTTTGCCTGGCAATCCTCAAACCCCCACCAGGCCCACCTCTGAACGTCCAGGCACTCCCCGCAGGGCCGGGCTGTTGATTGGCCGGACTCCCCCCCCCCATCACCTGTCAGTCACGTCAAGTCATTGTAAGTGTTAACTGGAGTCTCTGCATCGCGCTTCTGCACAACACCCTCCCAACCCGCAGCATGTTCCCTGTCATGCGCGCAGCAATTGGTGAGTTACCAGGGACAAGACACTTGCATCGTCATCAAGCATTTCCGAGGTGTGAATTGCATCATATCTTGACTGGTCTTTGTGCCGTTGATCCGTCCCATTGCTTCATCCGACATCCGGCCACTGGACGTCCACTGGTCCCCCAGAAGCTCCCCGCGTGACGCCACTCGCCCCAGTTCCTCAAGCGGGTAGCACGTAGACCCTCAGCTACCACTTTACCTTGTTCATACAACTCCTCGGAGTTTTGATGAGAGCTCGTGACAGTCGAAAAAGCTGCCGCATCGTGCGAGGACGCCAGATTTCATTGAAAAGAGATTGAACTCGTCTCCACCGTCGTCTTGTCTTGTCAGATCCGACAACCCTGCCTGTCACCAGCCGCGCGCCCCAAATCGATCACAGCATGGACACACCAGCGATACCGGCACCGCGGGATGCCCGGGAACAGGCGATTCTTGCACGCCTCTCCATAGTCAGAGATCAACTTTTGCTGCTAAAGCAAGATCGGACAACGTATATCCGCAGTCAAGATGTCATTCCTCTATATAACCAGACCATCGAGCAGGTCAAGGAACTCAACGACGTCCGCGCCGAGAACAGCACGCAGGAGGAGAACCGATGTGCGCCGTCTCCGGCCGTCATATTCTGTCGTCGAAAGCAAATGCTGACCAGTATGTTCCAGTGGATAAAATATTAGAGAGTTGCTTCCAGCTTCTGTCGTTGTTCTACCTGACGATCGGACGAAACAACGAGGCCCCCGCCGCATATTCCCTCACCTCCACCATCAAACGCCTACTGGACCATCTCACAGAAGCAGCCCTGTATTCCGCCAAGGACTTGGAGAGCATCAAGTCAACGCTGGAAGAGACGGCCAAGGCCATCAGCGAAGCGCAAAAAACCGAAGAGTCCAAAGCCAAACACTCGCCGTATCTGTTGACACTTCTCGCTAAACGCGTGGCGCTATGTCAGACCATGTTGAACAACCTGCGCAGACGCCTCGAAGGCATCGGCGCCCCGCTTCTGGCCATTCACGAGAAGTTGATATCTATTTTGCGGCAAATTTCACTGGCGAACACAAAGTCCAAGGTTAGTGTCGTTGATCCCCCCCCTTTTCCCTCAATACACGTGGCTGACATGGTTCGCGGCATTAGTTTTCGACGAGCGAGGTGCAAAAGCTGCGGAATCAGCTGCTCGAGGTCGGCGAGAAACGCAAAGATGGCAAGTTTCTCTGTGAAGACGGCACTGTGCCCACTGGTGAGGCCGACATCAGCGAGCTCTATGAACGATGTGTCATGTGGTCGGACCTGGTATTAGAAAGGTGAGACGAGTGCCAAAACACCAAGTGGAAGAGATAGAGGAGGGGCAAAAGTCACAAAAGAGTCTGACCCTGCTAACATTATTGCAGAAAAGGGAATGTGGCCGAGCAATGGCGCCCAACGTATGACATCCTCGTCGGGATCCGGAACGATCTGGAGAAGCTCTCCTTGACGCAAGCCTGGTCACTGCGCGAAACCGACTTGTACGATTTCCAACGACAGCTCGACAAAATAGATGAGAGCAGGCAAAATGGCAATTTCTACGACGACAGGGGCCGACCGGCCGATCTGTGGACGCAGCGGACGATGCTCTACTTGATACGACGAAGCTACGCCTACATCTACTCATTCATGCTTTCCTCCGAGCCAGTATCCGAGGCCCTGCTGCCCATTTACAATCAGCTACAAACCCTCAAGAGATGCCTCATAGAAGTGAAGAAGAACGGCGGCGTGACCTCTGTGCGGGAGTTGTACCCTTATAGTATGAAGGTGAGTGCTAGAAATGTCGGCGCTTCACGCGACATGGCTGACTTTTTCAGCTCAACTCTCTCGACAACATGCGAGTGGACGGCAAATTTGTCGTCAATGGTGATGTGCCCGAAGGTCAAGGCAGCGTCAGCGAGCTTCTTGCCGAATGTTTTGATTTGAACTACGAGTTGCGGGTGGCAGCTGAGGAGGGCGTCAACGGTGATTAGGTGTCTACTTAGTGGTACCACGTGGGCTGAGAGGTCTGGGGCGGCAATTTTCTTTTTTTCTTTCGATTGTGTATCAGTAATGGGCATTGTATGTTTGGACTTTTCAGGGCGGTGTTGTCAGGGTGGCGGTCTTCCATTGACGGGCGTGTCCTCGGCTGGCTGAATGTCGTAACAAGGGGCTTCTTCAGCTTGAAAATGATACTATTCAGTGACTCATGTCACGCGTGATCCAGTATCTGACAGCAGTTGTGCTTTATGGCTTTCTGAATGCACAAATGAAGGGGTAAATTTGTACCTGCCAAGCATGAGTCGTCTTCATTCGCGTGAGTCTGTTCAAGTGGCTTACCTTGTCGAGATCCCACACGCCGGACGAGACGTAAATGTCCTTCTTGAGCTGCTCCACAATCTGCTCCTTGCTCTCGGCTCGACACACGAGGGTGCTGCCCAGAAAGTCAAACGTCGTGGGGTCATCGGCTTCGGGCACAGAGTTTAAGAGAGCACCTATCCGGCCTCAGAAAAGCAGTCACGCGCCAGAGCCGCCATCACAACGTACCGCCCATTTTCCATTCTCCTGACTCGATCAGCGGAGCAAGATTCTTGAAGTGTGTGCTGTGAAGGGCGGGGGAGGGGGAGTCAGCGGTGGCGGCATCCTCGACGCAAGTGACGGCAACGGAACATACGGTCGCACTTCCAGGCGCTTGTCTTTTGTGCCTGGCCTGTCAGGAACAATGACGAGGAACTCGCGTATTTTGGGGACCGATGACATGGTGCGGGCTTGGACGAGCGATCTGTGGACGACTTTGGGGATAGAGTACATTGGACCAAAGGTGAAGGTTTGCTGGTCGTGTTGCCGGGTTGCGGGGAGTGTGGGGTAAGGTGGACAACATGAGGCTCACGACGGGATGGAAACATTGCGCTCATCGATCATCATCAATTCGTCTAAACATCCACAAGTCTCGCCAACATCCACGAAAATCTATAAGTCAAGGGTCACCTATATGTGCCCGAAACTCCCATCTGCTGTGGGAGGAACACTGCACAAGTATTCCGACAAACATCTGGGCAATCCCTCTTCTTTGCCTGGTGGCTCCGCGATTATACCCATATATACCATTGGTCTCGACGACATACCGACTGCCGCCTCTCGATTGCGCTTCGTGCCGAGGCCAACTCAAATGGAGCATCCGGTATATCTCGTCATCTATCAAGACACGGCCGTCACAATTTCCGGTGTCTACGCAAACCTGGACGATGCCAACGCCGAGTGCCTTCGTTTATCTGACGACGCGGGCAAGGACTTACGATCTGTAAGAGGACCCGGCGGAGATTCTTTACCGGACGTGCTACTGAGATGGGATTCTCCGGACGGAATTGCGTGTTGGGTGGAGAAGCACGATGTCGTCCAAGCTGGAGGGGCCTCGCATAAACAATGAAGCGGCTCTTTGTCCAGACGGAACGCCGTGCGGATCGCTTGCCGTGGAGAACTGGCATGCTCGTGCAGGGTAGGCTCCAGATGGTGATGCCTGACGATGACACGAGTGAGCAGGGAAAGAATCTGTTTGCCAGGACCGGACATTGTCAAGCTGCAGGATATCCACTATTTTCTTCTGTTTTCTTTTTGATTCTTTTTTTATTTTCTCTCTTTACTTTTTTCTCTATTTCTGTGAATGGGTTTGGCGCGAGAAAGCCAACGGTAGTGCTGTTCCCAACAAGACTCCTATCCTAATCCATGAATGTCACCGGCGCAAATAGCGGGGTTGACGAAACAAACAGAGACAGGGGGTGATCCGATGGTGACGTACAGCAGAATTGCAACACGTCTCATCGTACCGTCTTCGAGTGAATAAAAAAAAACGATGTTCGTGACTTCTCACGCACGCCCCCAAAGACATTGACGCCAGCCACCAACCGATCCGCGGCCCACCTGAGGAGGGCTGGGCTTAATCCGCTGCGCCTCGTCCCAAGTCGTCGTCAACTGGTGCCAAGATCCAGGTTGGCATCTCCACCGCGGCTGTTTCCTTTGCCTGGCCCAAAACCCGTTCCGCCGTTCCAACTCAAGCGCCGAGCAGGTCATGCATCGTGAATGCATTGGTATATGATTGCAGTGCGACACGCTCCGTCATGGCCGAGGTGGATGAATTGCCCACCTTTGGGGTCGAGCTCAAGGTGAGTCGGAGGCTGTCAACACCATCTTAGCCCAGCCTGACCGGCCGATCGGCCGACAGACCAGACAGGACGGAAGGGTGAGCATCAAGTTGTCTGACCGAAACTCTCCAGGATGGCTTCAGACCGGCGAGCGCTTGGGTCGGGCACGGCATCGCCTGGCTCGAGGACATTCAGCAGTTCTATCGGGAACGGTCCCTCATTGAGAAGGAATACAGCGCCAAACTGAGTGCTCTGGCCAAGAAGTACTTTGAAAAGAAGAACAAAAAGACGTCGCAGCTCAGTGTGGGCGACACTCCAAGCTTGACGCCCGGTTCCCTCGAAAGGTGCGAAGCTCGCGACTCCTCTTGCTCTGCAGCTCGGCCGAGCTAACAAGGAACCCAGTGCATCGCTGACCACCTGGTCGACTCAACTGACGACACTCGAGGCTCGTGCCGCCGAGCATGACAAATATGGCAGCCTGCTCGTCTCCCAGGTTGCCGAGCCACTGAAGTACTACGGGACACGGTTCGAGGAGCTGCGGAAAAGGCACGTCGAGTACGCCGACAAGCTCGCAGCCGAGCGAGATTCATCCTACGGCGACCTACGCAAAGTCAAGGCCAAGTACGACGCCGTCTGTCAAGAAGTCGAGACCAGACGGAAGAAGTCTGAGTCGCATTACGACAAGGCCAAAGCCCAGAGCGCCTACCAGCATCAGCTTTACGAAATGAACAACGCCAAAAACAGCTACCTCATCGCCATCAATGTCACGAATAAACAGAAGGAAAAGTACTATCATGAGTATGTACCCGAGGTCATGGACAGCCTGCAGGATCTCAGCGAGTTTCGCACCATCAAGCTCAACAGCTTGTGGGAGGTGGCCTGCAAGCTCGAGGGCGCAATGCTGCAGGAGAGCTACGGCATGACAGATCGGCTGGGCCAGGGGATCAGCAGAAATCTGCCTCATCTCGATTCCATCATGTACATGCGACACAACATGGGGTCTTTCCAGGAGCCCTCAGATAAGGAATTCGAGCCGAGCCCGGTGTGGCATGATGACGCCACCATGGTAGTTGACGAGACGGCCAAGATCTACCTGCGCAATGTGCTGAGCAAGTCCAAGGCGCAGCTGGGCGAGCTGCGTCGGGAGGTGGACAAGAAGCGTCAGGAGGTTGACGCAGTCAAGAAGCTGAAGCAGCGGATACGAGACGGCACTGAAAACAAGGATGAGGTGGAGGTCGTGCGCTCGTTGTTCGCCATGCAAGAAGATCTTCATTCTGTGGACAGACAGCGACTGACGGCCGAAATCGAGACGGGCACCATCACGGCGGTGGTCGGCGATGTCACGCTCGGGGCCAAGAACCACAACTTCAAGAGCCAGACGTTCAAGATACCTACCAACTGCGACCTCTGCGGAGAGCGCATCTGGGGACTCAGTGCTAAGGGCTTCGACTGCAGAGACTGCGGCTACACTTGCCACAGCAAGTGCGAGATGAAGGTCCCCGCAGACTGTCCCGGCGAGCAGAGCAAGGAAGAGCGCAGGAAGCTCAAAGCTGAGCGCCAGGAGGCTGCGAACAGACTGGTCGCGCGCGACCCCGCGGCACCATCTCATGTGGCAGAGCTCCCCGACCTGTCGAGAACGAACACGATGAACTCACTGAGCTCGCACTCGGCGAGAAGACGGTCCCACAGCACGCTGGCGGAGCTGGACGCCAGCGAGACGCCGGCAACGTCGGCCTCGCGGCCCAGTCTCTCGCCGAGCGCGAGCGGTGCCACCACGGCGACACGGAAGAGGATGGCCGCTCCGCCACCGGCTGCCTATCTGAGCGAGCTCCCAGGCAGCAGTCCCAACGGCCACGACCACAAGGAAGAGAGGAGGGGCAAGATGCTGTACGCATTCGACGCCAGCGGCGATGGTGAGCTTTCGGTGTCGGAGGGCAGGGATGTCACGCTCCTAGAGCCCGATGGTGAGTTTTCTCGTGATGACGCTTCTTCGCCTGTGGTCTGCTCGTCTCACACTAGTACTTACTTTGCTCGGGTTGCAGATGGTTCCGGCTGGGTCAAGATTCGCGCCGGCTACAAAGAGGGTGTCGTGCCGGCTACCTATGTCGAGTTCTCAGCAGCAGCAGCCGCATCATCTTCTTCGTCGTTGGCGCCGCCGCCGCTGCCGGCGGCTTCCACACGGCCAGAGTCGACGTACTCCAACTCATCGTCAGCAACGTCAGCAGCGACGACGACGACGCCTGCCAAGAAGAAAGGCCCGGCCGTGGCACCGAGACGGGGTGCCAAGAAGCTCAAGTACGTGGAGGCGCTGTACGACTACACGGCGCAGAGCTCGGACGAGCACTCCATGGTGGCGGGCGAGCGGTTCGTCCTGGCCAAGGAGGATCCAGGGGACGGATGGGCCGAGGTGGAAAAGGGGGGAGTGACGGGGAGTGTGCCAGCGAGCTATGTCCAGGCGGTGTGAGCGCCGAAGCATTATGTATATACACTTTTTTTTTTTTTTTTGTTCTTGTTCACATCCTATTTTGACTCTTTGGGGACGGGGAGTTGCATACTTTGAAGAAGAGTTTTGTTTTATCGTCTGCTGGGACGAAAAGAAAAGGGGGCTGCTCGCTGGTTGAGAAGGCAAGCTAGCTAGCATGCATACACGGTTTGTCATGTGGGTTTATTGATGGTGTGCGGGTGGGTGCATGCGGGAGCGAGCGCTTGCAGGATCCTTTGCCTCAGTGAGCCGGAGGTTGGCCAAACCAAACCACACGGCGAGAGTAGAGTCTGAGTTTTCGTGCGAGGAATCAGTTCAAAGTCCAGAGGGGAGCTTTGATTTGCTCCGTTTTGGGCATTTCTGTATGGACAGGGCAGTCAGTCAGTGAGTGGTGTGGAACTCCTTGGATGCGTGCCCCCTCTGCCACGAAGAAGCTCGGGACATCACGACAAGGTAGAGAGGTATGTAGTAACGCCCAAGATTTTGACTTTTCTGGTTTTACCCGCGGGGCAGTGCAGTGCCGCTTGGTTGATCTGCAGATCATGTTGAGCCAAAGCTGCCCGACTGGTGCCTGCCCGAGGTGCGTGCTATATCATGCTATGGCCGTGCGCAACACGTAACCTGGATACCTTACCCAACGGACCCGTCTTGTCTTGATCTTGATGATGTTTTCATACGGACAACGGGCCACCACTAATAGTAATTCCTTTTTTTTTTCTTGGCTTTTCTTTTCTCTTCTTCTCTTTTCCTTATTTCTCCTCCTTTCTATGTTATGACGAATACGCAGGCCAAAAAAAAAAAAAAAAAAAAACCCAACGTGTTAGTCCGTCCACTCGTCAATACATCCATCCATCCCCCCTTGGCAACAGAGATGTCTTCTCGTGCAGCGCGGCGTTTACACCTGAGGGGGCTCGCGCATTTGACCTGCCTGTGACATAAACTACACTACACTGTGCCTATAGCAGATATGTTACTTAGGCCAAGTCTACTCCTGCGCAGCCTCGTTCATGCTCTTATTTTCTTTTTTTTTTCTAGGCTGTAGTTTGCTGTCGGAGCTCCCCCGAGGGGCGTGTGTATGTGTGTGTGTGCAAAGGAGAGTGCGTGGGTAAGCAAGCAATCCGTTTGCCTCGATCGATAAGATGGGAGTTGCACAGGACACGAAATCTTATTGCCTTGGAAAAGGCCGCGCGGTTGGGGCTGCTGCCTTTTCCTTTTTTGTTGGATGCACGACGGTACTTTGAAGCAGCTAGGCAACCACCAAGCCAGCGAGGCACCCAGGCAGGCAGGCAGGCAGCCCCAGGCAGACGAGCAAGCAAGCTCGTGCAAGCCAGAAGATTCAGAATCGTATTTTTCTTTGTGTTGCCGTGCGTACGTGTCCGCTTCGCAGGACTCAAAACGTCATTCCCCCGTAAAGGTCCGACGACGGAGCGAGCCAACATGGATGGTAATTTACAACAACACGTCTGAAATATTCGAGCCACGTCCATAGTCTTGCTTATGTAGATTCGCAGGCGTTGTACCTGGCACAGTGCAGCTCACATGCTTCCAACATGAGGTGAATGGTTTATTCATTTCTCCCGTGACAGCCCTCAAGGATGCGTCCCGTTGTGATGCAAGCCCATGAGGCTATACAGGCTTTGCCCCCCCCCACCAAGGGAGAAAAATAAAAGAGGATGGATTTATAGCGCTGCGCCGCGTTTGAACGCGCGCTTTCAGGAAAACGGTGATTTCTACATGAAGTTGTTGAGAAAGGGGAAAAAACCCCCCTTCGCCCCCACCCGTGGGTAAATCAATCTTGTCCCCTGCAGGCACATGTCCTCTTGCTCGCTTGTTTGCTTAGTACTCCTTTGTACCGAACCCCCCCGCGCCGTCTGAGACCAGGATGTATAGAGACTGGCAGAACAGAGAAGTAGAAAACGAAGCAGCGGATAATGAATAAAAAAGCGAGGACGTGGCACGCAGCTGACCTGTGAAAGCGACCCTCGTTCAAACGCCTGCCCATCCGTACAAATACATGTGATTTGGGAGAAGAGAGAAGAAAGACAAGAGAAGAGAAGGAAAAAAAAATGAAAAAGGGAAGAAGGAAACTGGGAGAGAAAATAGCGCAGGCCTAAGCCTGAGCATGTAATGCCATCGCGACCCCAACCTGTATAGTGAAACGCCGAGCCGTGCTGATATCTCGCAAGAAAAAATGATGGAGACTATGAATTTCCGGAAGAAGAAACATTCGCTGACAATTTTGGGTGGTTGAAAAGGGAATACCATAGTGTCCCGGAATCGTGTGGAGTGCAAGGGGAAGGTGCATGCGTGCTCTTCGTATGGGCCATTAGAAAGGCGGGCGGCCAGAGGGCGACAAAGACAAAGGTGAACAAAAAAAGGCCCGGAGGGACAATTCTGGTTCGGTTCAAATCATTTGGGCTTGTGGCGCGGTAATGTTGTGCTGCACCATATCCGGGCGAGCGAAATCGCCAAGATCGTGTACCTGGGCCATCATGTTGAGGTCCGTGTGCGCTGCGAGATCCGTGTGCGCGGCGAGCCTCGACTTGAGCTCCTTGTTCTCCTCACGCAGTCGCTTGACCTCGTCCTGCAGCTCGTGGTAGTCCCCATTCGAGTCGCTGCTCCGACGCTTGCGCTTGACGGCCGACTTTTCGCTTTCGTTGTCATCGGCCGAGTCGGCACCGGGAGTCGCCACCTCGCAGTTGGTGTGCACGCGGCGCAGATGCTCGTTCAGGTTTTCCTGACGCGAGAAGCCCTTGCCCGTGTGTCGCTTGCAGTTGACATGCGGGCAGTTGACTGTGTTTTTTGGTCCGCCGTGTTTGTTGTGCACTTCGCGCTCGTGTCGCAACAAGCCTCCTGAATAGGTGAAGCCCGGTAGGTTCTCGCAGCCGGGCGCAGGGCATCGATACGGCCGCTCGTGTTTATCCATGTGCTTACTTCAAGTCCAGTCGTTAGCAAATTGCGATAATCTCAAGATTACGAGAGTTCCCCCCACCCCTTACACGACATACTTCCATTCACACTTGCGCGCGAAAGCGCGGACCTCCTCCTTACACTCCTCCAGCGGGCAGTGAAACTTGCCATCGGCCTGCTTTGATACGTCTCGATCGGGCTTGGGAATCGCCTTGGTGCGCGGTTGCGATGGTGAGCCGGCGCTTGGCGAGGGATCCTTGCTCTCTCGCACCGCCTCGGTCGGTATTGACGGCGCATGCACAGAGATGGGGATCGGGGAAGAAAAGGCCGCAGCAGCGGCCAGGTCTAGACGCGTGGCGTCCTGCACGACGCTGGTCACGTCATCGCCTCCCATCAACCCTCTGTCGTCGCCCAGCAGGGCGGCGTCGGCTGTGTAGTGGCTGAGATGCTCGGCCATCTCGACGTCGGTGTAGCGTTGGTCGGCGCCATGGTCGTGTTCGTCGCCTATCGGCGGGTAGGCGGCGCCCTCGGTTGAAAAGGGCCTGGGCTCGAAGGCAACGCTCATGACGGCGGCTCCTCGATATGTCGACGGCGACGTCGCTCGTCGGTGGCGCGACGACACCTTCTGCGGAAAGGGAGGCGGAAGCAGACGTCGCCTCGGACCGAGAAACAGGGGCGGCGCCGGTCGCGCGAGACGTCGTGGTGTCTGGTCAACCGTCAGTGGCGGGTGGCAATAGCCTGCAGAGCCTGACGAGAGCAGGTCGTGCAGCTCACGACGCAGCGTCCAGGTGGTGTTTGTGTTAGCGTCGGCCTGGGGTGGTTGCGGTTTGCTGGCCTGAAAAATCTGGTACGAAGCTGTCAAACCGTCCACGTCCGCCTCGGCGGGAAGCCAGAGTTCGGCAGCCAGCGTGAAGGATTTGTCAGGGAGCCTGTCACGTGATGGGGCGTCGGTCTCCCGACTGTCGGATCGATGAGCCGTGGCGTGGCGTGACGTGGCGTAGGGCGTGGCGCGTTCTTGGTCGACTGAGCTTCGGCTGCCTGGCAGGATGGTGGGTTTTTGCTTGACGATATGCTTCAACGGGATTTTGCTGACGTTTGATAGCTCTGGATCCATCCAACTCATGTCTTGTCCGTCCTTTTGTCAAGCATTGATTTCCCCTAAGCCGGCGGGAGTAGGTCGAGGAGGAGAATGCCAACCATATTATATCAACCGTCGGCCTTGCTAGGCCACCAGGCCCGAACTGTCACCCATGTCCGTCTTCACGCATGTACATGGCATGCCGTCGAACCGTGACCACCCCATACGCGGACTCTGAGTCATTGCGGCTGGTCCAAGGCTGAGGTCGCGGGCCGGCCCACAGCGAGGCTGCGTTGACTCGTGCCCGCCGCCGCCGCCGCCGTCATGTTGGCAGATTCTGTTGCATGCGTTCCTTGGCTGGATGCCCATCTAACTCATTGATTCGCCTTCCACAGTAGGCAGCCCTCCTGCCCCCCCCTTTCGCGGTGGTGACATCGAGTGGCAATGACGGCATGCCCGTGGAGGGGTAGACAAGTCTTGATCGTGAGCCGTTGCTACTCTGTTCGGGCATGGCGTCAGGCAGGAACGGTGGGTTTTGCCCACCCAACACAAAAGGACCTTCCTGACGAGCCACTCTGGCCGTTGAGAATCCTACAGTCGAGCAAAATGAGGCTTCCGGCATCTGACTGTGAAGAAAATTTCCAACAAGTTCGCCTCTCGGGTCTCCAGATCAAGTGTCCATGTGATTGTTGGGACGTGCCATGGTGGCCTGATGTCGATACAGCTGCTCGCCCCGGATTACCAAGTTGGTTGATAGCCGTAGTCTGAACAATGACAAAACCATCTCTCCATGAAACGGAACGACCCTCCTCTACCTGTCCTGTGAAACTCACAAACGACGAAGGTAGCTGCCGCTGTCCAATCGTTGAGAAGCTGTCGAGTCAAAGAGAACTGAAGGGAAAAGGGAATCATGCGAGCCAGCCAGCTGTGGCCCGCGGCAAGTGCCTGGCTGCTGCGCATCGAGAGAGCCGCTGGCACACAAGAACGACGTTTGTCACGATACCTCACCAATCGGACATGCCCGCAGTGCACGATTATCTCCGCATGCCACTCGATAGATGCGGTTACAATGCCATTGTGAGGGAAGGCGACCACGTTTCACGGCTTGTGGTACCACGCTGTCTGCATGGCACGCCAGCAGACTCTGGAAATGAGGGGGAAAAGGCACTCGAGTCTGCGATTCTAAGTTGCATCCCGGATGGTCGGTCTGTAACAGCCATGCTATAAGGCAGCTGTCGTATCAGGATATGCGGCAGTCAGGCCAATCACAGGGCTGTTGACAAATACTGTCGGGAGTCGCTGCTGAACTATCGCGGACTTTTCTTCTATAACCCAGGCCAAGTCGACAAGTCCGCCGCCGCAAAGCTCGTGAAGTCACTCCCTTGGAATTGGAATTTTCCAACCCATGATTCATGCTGGATTTAACTCGGCCTGCCGGCTGTGGGAACTCGCCCAGACCCACCGACGCGCCGGATTCGGCAATGGCAAGTGCATCTCTGCATCTTGACTCGAACTGCCAAAATCCTCTCTCGACACCACTTCTGTTTTTCCTTTTCCCTGACTACCCTTACCTATAGCATGCCCAGCTACTATCCACCTCCAACCTCCACTCGCACGTCTCTTCATCTATGAGCGCCAAGGCTGGGCCCGCCGCGGTTGCCCCCAACGCTTCCGATGCGGCCAGCGATTCCAGTCGCCAGGAACAGGGCGAGGCGCAGCACCACCATGACTTTGATGTCGAGACGGTGGAGCGGGTGTACAGGAAGCTGGACTGGAGAATCATTCCACGTAGGTGAAGCGAAAAGGAGAATCCCCAATGGTGCTGGACTGCCCCCCCGAAGCTCACCGGTGTCGTAGCATTCTGGCTCCTGTATTTTCTATGCTCGGCCATCCGCTCCAATATTGGCATCGCCCAGACGATGAATGCCGACGTGAAGCACGATCTCGTGTCTGTCCTCCATTTGACGCCCAGAGACACGTCGACTGCACTGGCCCTGTTCTATGTTTCGTATGTCATCATGGACTGCCCGTCCAACCTCATCATGAGCAGACTGAGCCCGCGAGCTTGGATGGCCAGGATCGTCTTGGCCACCAGCGTCGTTGGGGCGTGCTTTGCTGCCGTGCAGAGTGCATGGAGCCTCAAGCTGCTGCGCTTCCTGCTGGGCGTCGTCATCGCTGGAATGTGGCCGGGCATGGCCTTCTATCTCACCCTGTTCTACCCACCCTCGCGCACAGGCAAGCGGATCGGCATGTACTTTACCGCCTCGCAAGTCTCTGCTGCGGTCGTCGGCCTGGTGTCCGCGGGCTTCCAGCTCATGGATGGTGCTGGGGGCCTAGAGGGGTTCCGCTGGATGTTCCTGGTCTACGGCCTTGTCGGCGTCGTCTTGAGCGTTGCCCTGCTCTGGTGGCTGCCTGATAGGCCCCTGGCCCCCGGACAGTCACGCGCCAGGCTGAAATGGCTCAGCTGGCTGCCCGAGACGCCCGAGGCCCTCACGGGACATGACGCAGTCGTCCACTACCATGATCTCCGACGGGTCTACCATTCCCGACCCTGGACGCTCAAGGACCTCGGGAAAGTGCTCGTCGATTGGCGACTGTGGCCCTTGACCCTCATGTACTTCGGCGTTGTGGGCGTCGGCATCGGCACGCAGCTGTATGGCTCCGTTATCATCAAGGCTATCCAGCCCCAAGCCAGCGGCGTTGTCGTGAGTCTACTTTTTGCGCCGATATGGATAGTGAGTGCTGCCTTGTCCTCTTCCACGCCGCCCGCGGCCTCGAGCTAACGCGTGCCAGATGGACCTCATTGCCATCCTGCTCGTGACTCCCCTCTCGGACCGATTCCACCATCTTCGAGCCTATTTCTTTGTCGGGGCTGTCTGCATCCAGATCGCCGGTCTCCTCACGACCACTTTTGCTTTAGAAAATGGCTGGGCTCGATATGGTGGTCTCCTCATGGTTGGCTTTGGCTTAGGACCCACGGTCCCCATTTGCATGGCTTGGAGCTCCGAGATATTCCAGCGGCGACATGGCGAGGTTGGTGTGGCTGCTGCCACCGCTCTGGTCTCCGGCCTGGGCAATTTAGGAAGCATAACCACAACCTACGCCTTGTACACAGGTTGGCCGGAAGATGCCAAGCCAGGTATTCATCAGTTCCGCAACAGCAATTTGACCATGATTGGGATCCTGGGAATCAGCATCGTGAGCGCTTTTGCCATGAAGGGACTCCTGCGTCTCATCGGCAACCCGCCGAGCGCCAAATTCTACGATGAATCGTCCGGCCAATTCGAAGACGGTGCAGCGAGGCGCGAGACGCAGCAGCGAGGCTTTGGCAAATTGCTGGGTCATCGCTAAACCTACACGGCTGTATCTGGCAGTCTTTCCCCTAGTCCCAGCCGAAAGTGCCGCTGCGTCATCGTCATATCGATGCAGGCATTATGCTTCCAATGCCCACGACCTCTCCTTATCTCCCCTTCTCTTTGCGTCTTGAACGTTTTAGTTTTTTTGTTGTTATGATACCCACTAGCGTTTATACCCGCTGTCTTACGAGCTTTGTGATTTCTCGGCGGCGACAGTGCTTCTACGCCATCGCTGGGACGGCGTGTCTGGACCGAGAGCTTTGCGACGACAATGCCTGTGCGCTATCGTTGTGAGCTCTCGTGGGCGTTTTCAGGATTGCTATTGCTTTACTTGCCATAGCGTCAATATGTTCTGTAGTCCATGTAGATCTAAGCAATCTTTTGTGTGCATTCCGGCAGGGTGAGGGATGTCGCATTACATGCCCACCCCTCCTTCGTGGTGTCGACTTTTAACGCCCCAATAAACCATCAACAAAGTGGAGGTGAATTTCATCGGCGTAGGGATATGCCGTTGCTGGCCTGAAGGCACGCAATGCTTGACCGTGACCTGCAGCTCTGGACCTCGATAAAGTCTGCATATAGTTGGAATAGCTACGAGACGTCGATTTCGTCGCGCGTCGGTTTCAGTGTGTTTCTCTGGTGCTTCATTTGCTTCATGCTTGATGTCACCAGCTACATAATATCCGGCCGCATATGTTCACAATCAAGCTTCTCGATGGCTGATCGGGGTCACGCCTTGTGGCGATGCCGGCGGACGCATGTTGAACTTCCTCAATAGGTCCTCTGTGTCGAGTCTCAGGTTTCAAATTCCTGTCCCAGTACGAAGAGGGGCCATTGAATGGGGGAAGTGACAAATTCCCGCGAAATTTCACCCTTTGGAGTGTGAAGGCGGCCATGGTATCTGCGAAACATACAGCGACAGAACGACGAGATTGCAAATTTGCTATTCGAAAGTGAGCGGGAGCGCGGCATCTTCAACACATGTTGGGCTCGCCTCTGATTTACCACCTTCTCAAAAGGGCTGCACACTAACACCATCCACTGGGGTCTGTTTTCGGTTGAGCCGTCATTCCATCTGCACGAGGCTCGCGGGACGGTCGAAAATCAAACCATGATATCGCAACGAGCTGAAAGGAGCGGCCGTGGGAAGTTGAAAAGATACGTGGTACCCGTGCTGGACGCGTTGCGATTGTCATGACTGCCATTACAGGTCTCATCTCAAAGCTGACAAGCATTGACCGAACGTTTTGATCAAAACGTCCCGTGGCTTTGAGAGAGCCGAACGATGCTCGCCCTTACCAAGAAGGAAGGCGCGAGGCTCTGCTACCAAAATAAGTGTCTATTCGATGACGGCTGTGGTTCGTTGGCACCTGCCGGCCGCTGGCCCGGTGTGGAGCGCACTTGCCTTCACGGCTAGCAGTGGCCTCGCGTCGGAAAGGCGACCGCCTCATGTGTGAGCTACTTCGCCTGGTGCAAGACGTAATGATCCCTGAACCTTGCATAATCTGGTGGGACGAATCTCTTTGACATGCCCCGTGGGGTTGACCCAGTTGCCGGCCGTGCAGCTGCTGCCTCGTTAAAAAAGTCGGGCCGGCATCGGATGCAATGTCGGGTTATCCGAGTGATGCAAGCTGGCAGATGCGCAGCCTTTTCTTTTTTAACCCACAAGACAAGTCCCCTTCTTTCGGCGATGAAGACATCAAGCAGTCATGAGCCATGAACAGCATGTCGGAGCCATCGTATTGGATTGAGACGGAGGACTGGCACACGGCCGGCGAGCCATTCCGCATTGTCGAGAAGCTTCCCGATGGATATCTCCCCAACGTGCCTACTGTGTCGGAGAGACGCTTCAATATCATGGAGACAGCCAACCACCCACTGGACGAGTTGCGCCGCATTCTTTGTCATGAACCCAGAGGCCACGCCGATATGTATGGCGGCTTCATCACCCCGCCAGACGATCCGGGTGCGCACTTCGGCGTACTTTTCTGGCACAAGGACGGCTTCTCCACAGCTTGTGGCCACGCCACGATTGCGCTTGGCTACTGGGCTGTCTCTCATGGCCTCGTCGAAATTCCTGGGGCCGATGGAACTGTCGATGTGATAATCGACGTGCCGTCAGGCCGCGTCGTGGCGCGAATGTGCATAGAGCAGAGGGTGCCTGTACATGCCGATTTTATCAACGTGGCTAGTTTCCAAATTGCGAAATCGCTGCCGCTGACGCTGACTTCGAGCGACGTAAATGTCGTCGTGGACATGGCCTTTGCTGGCGCGCTCTACGTGACCCTGGACACGGCCCAAATTGGACTCGGGATCGAGCTCGAGAATTGCCAACGCTTCATCCAGCTCGCTAGAGAAATCAAAGCTGTACTAGGCACCAGGGCACGTTATGGTCGCTACGACTGCTATGGGGTGATATTCTTCAGTGAGAGGGAGGGTGATCAGAGCAAGATGAGTACCATTGTGCAGAGAAATATCCTGGTCTTTGCGGATGGACAGATCGATCGCTCTCCATCTGGCTCCGGGACTTGCGCCAGACTCGCTATCCTATTCGCGCAAGGTAGGCTTGGCCCTGGGCATTCCAAACTTCTGCACCACTCAATCATCGGATCGAAGTTTGAAGCGGACATCGTCTCTGAAATTCAGAGCCCTGTCGAGGCATTCCCAGCTTGCAAGCCGCGCGTCAGAGGTCGGGCAGCTTTGGTTGGCCGGATGAAGTTCTTCGTCGACCCAAGAGATGATGTCTTTCCCGGCTTCCTCCTGCGATAGGCTTTATTGGGCCGGATCGTTGTGATCAATCTCATATCTCTGTGGTCAGACTACATTTGCTTCGTAGAATGCAAGACGCAAAGCTTTGTTCATTATTCGACTCTAACCTTCCGGTGACATTTCTCAGGCCTGTGTATTGATTGGCCAGTCTGCGAGTGACCCCCTCTGAGGTCTCATTACGATCAGCTTGCAGCCAAGCCTACGACTGGCAGGCCACTTGTCCATGATGTAAGTCCGAAGCATCCCATTGTTACATGCGGACAGGGAGGTCCAATGAGTGTGGGAACAAGCTTCCGCGCTCCGCTCTTCAGCATAGTGAACTCAGGTCCGACGTCGGATGAAGGGGCTTGACATTTCAGGATGTGGCTCATGACTGCCGTGACACTTGGTTTTTTTTTTTTTTTTTTATAATGTCAATCGCATATTTCTTTCGCCATCTTACAAGTTTTCGACAATTCTGAAAATGCCACTCACTGTGCTATCGGACAACGATGTGAAGACGCTTCTTCAGAGCCTCACATCGTCGGAGGTCTCTGACTTGGCTCTCGCTCTCGGCAATGCACTCGCGCGGATGTCGTGCGGTTCAGAAGGCGATTACCAGCCACAACGCTCCGTCGTCAAGCGGCCGGGCGGACAAGTCACTCTGTTCATGCCTGCAACAAGCGAGCAGTCAGTCGGCGTCAAGATAGTGGGAATCAAACCGACAGCGGACAAACCTACCACTGCAGGCGACGGCAAACCGCAACCGGCCTTGCAGAGCGTTCTCACCATCTGCGATTCTTTGGGCCGAGCAGTGGGCATCTTGAACGCGGCAGCATTGACGGCTTTCCGCACAGCCTTGGGGTCGATGCTTTTATACAGGTCGAGGCAGGCGACCCGACACATTGTCGTTTTGGCGCCGGCAAGCAGGCGTTATGGCATCTTCGTCTGGCACTTGTTCTCCGCGGCGAAGACATTCAGAAATTGACCATCGTGAATCGCTCAAAGCAGAGGTCGCTGGAACTTATTGAGAGCGTCCAGAGGCTTGGGTGTCCGCCGCACATTAGCATTGAAGCTCTCGACCGGGAAAGTATCCCTGAAAGTGCCCTGGAGGATGCGGTCGTCTCAGCCGACGTCATTTTCTGCACCACGCCAAGCACGAGACCCTTGTTCCCTGCCTCCTTTCTCACGTCAGGAAGGGCCAGGAGTAAGTCGCGCTATATTTCGGCGATTGGGTCGTACCGACTCGACATGGCGGAGATTGATCCCGAGCTCCTCAAAGCGGTAGTCGATCCGTCCGGGATATTTGCGAGTCAAGTCTGGCAGGGACGTGTAGCCGTCGATAGTAGCGACGGGTGTTTGCACGAGGCTGGCGAGCTGGTGACTGCCGGCCTGACTCGCGTCCAAATGCTCGAGGTCGGCCAGATTTACGACGACGACAACGACGACGACGACGACAATTTACCCGGATTGCGAGACTGGCTGCGGTCGGGATTCGTCATTTACAAAAGCGTGGGCGTCGGAACCATGGACATTGCCATTGCAGAATATCTCATCAATCTCGCAAGATCCAGGAGCGTCGGCCTTACTGCAGCATTCTAGTTGCAATTTGGTGCTCTGCGTCCGAGCGGCCTCGATTTTTGAGGGAATTTGGCGGCTGATTGCGAATCCGCCCCTGCATTCTTTTTTTCTTTCGCCACCGAGCGAACGGTATGGATGACATGGATATACACATCTTCTTCCATTTGGCAGCTCAGGTTGAAGCGGCCGTGAAGTTCATCGTCGCGTTGCTCAACTCGGGCCGAGGACAAAACTGAATCCGTCGTCGCTGAGTCGCGAAAAGAACCATGTGAACAGTTTAGATGTCTGGTGCTACCCATGATCGACAAGCTTGATCAGAGTAGAGAGTTCCACGGCATAAGGACATGATTATTCCTCGTATGGCTTGCGGCTCGCATTGCAATCCAAGCAAGCACAAAAAGTTCAAGATAGTCGTGCCACACCTTTACCACCTCCCTTAGGTACCGGGTCCTTGGCAGATGGGGAGGTTCTTTTCGTGATCGAGACTTTGTTCAGCAGAAGCTGCACATTAAACACGGCATCGTATCAGACCAAAGTCCCGTGCCCCGATCACCACATCAACAACAAGGGTGACAACTTTCTTGCCATGCGCGGGCAAATCGTTTCACGCCAGCATTTCTGCCGGAAGTACGATTCGCAAATTGGTTGCATCCCCTCCTAGCGGCTATCGATGTTTGCGCGGCCCCATCCGAGTGGTTCGGCCAGTCCGGGACCCCTTGATCTACCCTGGCCGGCACAGTCACTCTGCGCTTATCTTGCTCACAGCCTGATTAGATGCAACGAAAACACATCTTGCCAAGGTCGATCACGTGCAAGAGATGGATGCGATAGTTCGACACCTCCGCGGTCCCCTGTGCGGTGTACTTGTCGGGACAGCTCTCGCCGGCCGGGACGAGCGACGGCATCAGACGAGTTCATGAAGCCTGTATCAGAACGGTCTGGGCAACACGCGTTCTTACATGACCCAGGCTCCTGTAATCTACTCTATTTGGTCCAAGTGAAGCTTTCCTTAGCATGTCAGGGGTTAATAAGGAGACAGAACAGGGCAGACAGGGACTTTGCGAGCAGGATGTGAGAGACACGATTCCTCAATTTCAGACTGATGGAAGCTCTGCAAACTGTCTGAATGAGGTCCTTGCAAGTCGTTGCATATTTTGTCCCCTTTTTGGGGAAAATTACTTTGTGGAAAGGCCTTCTACCTTTTTTTTTTTTTTTTCCCTTTCAAAGTATGCCAGCCCTCCTGCGGGCGGAAACATCCCTACAGCTCCTTCGCAAACGATGGCGTACGGAGAAAACAACGCGATCATGCGTCATGAGGCTTTTGGCAACGATGCGACGCGACCCTTGGGCAGTAAAAAAAAAGAGTCTATCTTGAAGCATGATCCCATCTCGCAAAGCGCACTCGATTTGGGTTGCTTGAAGCATCGACGTCACTCGCTGAAGCCCAAAATGCTCGAATGCATTGATTCTGATCTATACTTTTGCCAACATTAACAAAGAAACCATGAATAGCGCAAGGCTATCAGACCAACGCCACGAGAGGAAGAAATTCCCTTTGCATGATTGTTCCTGGATCCAATAATCCATCATATGAACGTCTGTAATTGGTGTGCCTGTATCATGAGATCTACGCTACTGTGTTGTTTCAGAGACGATTTGTGCGTGCGCCTGACAACCTGGCTTGTCTACGCGAACATGAGCTTGAAAAAAACCTCAATATTCCAGGGCATGCTCAGGAGAGTAAACACGGATGGGATTCGTATATAAATTCCCTCTCTCCTCTTCTGTCTGATTCTCTCACTGTTGACTTTTGACGACACAGACCGGCCGATCGACAGACAGACAGACAGATAGACAGACGACTCTCAAACCTTTACCAGCCCTTCTTGCACCTTGTTCGTTATTGAGACACTCGGCACACTCCTTGTCATGCAGCTTTCCACCATTGTCCTCGCGGTTGCCGCGCTGGCTTCCGGAGCCGTTGGCTCGCCCGTTCGGAACGGTGACGAGACAGTCAGCATCGCACCGGCAACGCCAGCCAGGGAGAACAATAACAACAACACAACGGAAGGAACGGTCAAGGCCAAGTTCTGGGAATCCTCGCACGGCTGTCCTTGGGACAGTGACGAATGCCTCATGTGGGTGAGTTGATATCTGCGAGCGAGCCCGCTCCCCGGGGCCAGTAGGCCTCCAAGATTCGACGACACACCCAAAATTCGGATGTAGCCTTTTGCCAGCAAAATGGAGCTGACATTTTCCTCGTTGCGGAAATGCAGTGTGCTCGGTCCAAGAAAGCTCATACTGCTCGATGCGGCGGCTTCCTTTGGCTGTAAGTTGTTCCCAAAGTAGCCCGATGCTTTGTCGCTGGCTCTTGAGAGAGTCTTTCCCTCTTTTATTCTTGTCTGGCTCGTGTTGCTGACGCTTGGCGTGCCTGCAGCACATGCCAATGCTATGTGCGCGCTCGCGATAACGGCTCTTGGAGCCTTGTGCATGATGGAGATGACGCCGGCGCCGTCGATCAGGGCGTGGTCCAGGATCAAGAGGCAGAGGTAGGAGCGGCCATCATCTAAAAGAAGAGAAGGACCAAGCCTCTTCTGGCTTTCATTTTGGAGGGGGCTTCTGCCTGCCGCGGGACTGTGACAAGGAGCCAGCCTCCTTTTCCCGCAGGTAAAGGATAACATGGGTTCATTTCTTCAGATTGATTTCATGCTTTTGGAGAGTTTGCAGAGAACTCAAGAGGGAGAGAGGATTTGGAGTAGCCAGATATACAAGACTGTCAAAAGCAACAACAAGATGCTTGGCTGCGTGCAAATAGACGTTTTTTCTTAAAGCATGTCTGTGTCTTTGATGATTCAACGCTCGGCAGAGGCAAGGTGTGATGAAACCGAGGTGAAGTGTTCTGGCAACATCAACTCGGATGGCCATTGTGCGCCCAGCAGCGTTGTTCCTGAGGGTTCTGTTCCTACAATGACCGCATGTAGTTGGCCCGCAAACTTTAGCGGAAAAGGCATTACGTTCTCTCCGCAGGGTCGAGTCCCCCCCCTGCTTTCGCTGCTGATCTACTGCACACAATGGTTCTAAACGGAAACGCCTATTCACGCAGCCGGCGCGCTTTGCGGGGGTGTTTGTCTGGCTTGATCGAGATGATTTGGTGATTCGTGCCGACGCGGCATACATAGCGACCTACATGCTGCCATACTAAATGCATCCAGACATGCTGCAGACCTACTACATCCATACATGTTTACATACAGACATACCTGATTACCCATCTAGAAGGCACCTACCTACCTGGGCAGGTGGATTGGCGCGGAAGCCAGGGTAGCGCGCTACTTTCGCAGTCTCATGTGTCCGTATCGAGATGGCCCTTTGTCCTTGATAAAGACCACCGACCAACCAAGCAAGTGCACCGGCGGGCTGGGCTCATCGCCGTTATACTGTGCTGATGATATTCGTAGGATGAGCGTCCGCAAGCTGGTAGTAAAAGACCTCCAAAATTTTCCCCCTAGTTTATATTCTTACTTTTCCCCTCAAAGAAAGAACCAACGGCAATATCATGGCGCTCGGGGCAGTGCATGCCTCTGACGGACTGGCCGTTCTGTCAGGGAGTATAATACGATGCATGCATGGGACGTGACTCTTCGTCTCACCGTCAGCCGGCACGTGCCATCCCCGTGAACGCCGGTTCTCCGACAACCACGACACGACCCGTGTGGCTGCGCGATGACACGGGCATGGTCAAGCTCCAGTCATTGGGCGGATGGGTAGATGGGTAGATGGATGGATGAATGAATGGACGGATTGTTTACTGCAGACGGCATTTCGCGAGGACGCAACACGTGCGTATTTTTGTCCCGTGCGGGCGGGCGGCGGTGGTCGAGCGCACAGCGCAAACAACAGCAAAAAAATAAAAAAAAGGAAGACGCCTTTGCATGCGACGACATGTGCGAGGACACACACGCCTGGCGTGGCGATATGCTGCTGTGGCTCATTGCGAATGCATCAGGCGAAGGTGGTAGGTGGGTGGTGGGTGGCCCGCTTGCAATCAGTCAGTCTTGGATCAGGATGTGGTCGGGCATTCGACTGAACCAGTAAATCGCGAGTAGTCGTGACTCAACTTTCACTCGGGCTTGCTGCTGCTGCTGTCACATGCCAATCTGCATGTCTGCTGCAGAGAGGAGAGGCTTCATCAGTCCTCGTTCTGCATAGACGGGCATCTGGCGGGCGGGCAGGTCGTGTCGCACGAGAGCAATCATGAAGTTCCTCACGGATATGATGGGGTTCGCAGCCTGCAGGGCTTGGCCTTTGTTTAAGCCATTCACAGCTGCAGACAGTATGCATGGCCCCGAACACTTCGGACCGCTCTGCCAATCGGCTCGCGACTAAGAAGTCAGCGCAGGATCATTCCATGCCACTGGGAAGAACGTGCATGGTGTCAGTCTCGACAAACGGGCACGTGGCACAATTCGGCGACATGTGCGGACAAGGACGGCTGCTAGATCGTTACGATCGGGAGCGCGTGGCTGAAAGTAGCTGTATTTTGCCCGGCTTGCACGCACGGAGCTGCCTCTCCGTCGATCTCACCGCCCACCAATCATATGTAGAACAGGCTACAGAATCAGACTAAAGTTTTCTTCTTCCCCGTTCGATCCGCCATGTCATGACGAGCCTTCTCCAGATTTCAGCGACGCCTTGCCGGCTCCGCCAGGCCAAAATGCGGGGTAAAGAGAAGACAGGACACAGCACCTGACTGGCAAAAGGGTTTCATCGGCATCTCCAAAGCCCTGCCGTTATGAAGCGAAGATCCCCGTCAGGGCTATCCGAACGGGCGGGCGGCGTAGGATGCGGAGGCCATGCTCACGTGGGAGCTCTGCGAAAATCTCCAAAGTTGTAGTCGTGACAAATGGGAAAGGCAACAACGCTATCCGGATCAAATGGCCTCTGTTTTCTTCCCTTGCTGCGTAGCGTCGGCGACCAAAGAGCCGAGGCTATCCTATGGAGGAAAGGAAATGTCTATGCACCGAGGGCTGGCGCACAAATCACACCTTGGCCACCCACAGGAATACCACAACACACGGCCGCTTGGCGACTCTCACTGCATATTGCGCCCAAGTCGGCGCCGCTCATTGGCGTTCGTGACGCTTGGTCGAATTAGCCTTTCTGAGGTCGGATGCAAAAGAGGTCATGTTATCTTACGAGTTGTGCAGTCGAGGCCAAGAACCCCTTGCACGTTGGCGGCGCAGCACAATGCCTCGCCGCTGAGAAGAGCTGGCGGGCAGACGCATGACGCCAGTACGCCCGAAACGAGGCCCAAGACGATGGCGAGAGTCTGCATCTTTTTTTGGTGTGACAATAAGACGAGTGATGGGTTGCAGGAAGGTCTGTGAAGAAGAACTGCGGATTGACTGCTCAAAAGTCCTCGTCGGCTACGGCGGGCACGGCGTGCTCCCGTCTATACAATGAAATTGTTCATTTACTTTTCCAAGACATACGCCTTTGCCAACGCGCGGCCGTCTTGCTTCAGTAGGGAGGTCTGCGTGCGGATGTCTTGCGAGGTCTCACACTCCCTGGACGTCAGCCGTCGAGACCGGAAAGTCTCGCCTGGTCAACCGGCTTGGTGTCATGCAAGTCCTCCAACTCCGCGCGAAACACCACTCCATCGTGGACTGCCAAGGCTCGACATATCACTTGACAGATTACTTGACGTACCAGGCACCTGTTCAGTCACGAGGTCCCTGTCTTGCTGCATTGGGCTGCACGCAGCACCAACATCGCTAGATGACCTTGTCGCTATAGTAAATATCGGAGCTTTTGGGAGCGTCGATCGGTACCGGCGCCGGCAAAGGCGACCCGTGAGCATGTCATGAATTCATGACACCAAAGCGGCGCTCAAAAAAGAAGAAGAAGCCGTCCAGGACTTAGCCGAAGGACGTCGTCTGAAGGCCTGGGATGTTCCTATGGGGAGTCGTGCCCTGGCTTGGCAAGTTGCCCTATGGACACGAGCCAATTCCGGAATCGCGGTCGACCGCGAGTTGGGTTACATCGTCTCTTCCTTTGTCAGTCTGCAGGCCAGCACGCGACCATTGTGTTCTGGAGGCTGGGAAAGAAAACCAAACAGAACGGCTCCGCCAGTTGCGTTAGAGGGCCATGATGGAGAAAGTCGGCGTTGGGCAGTTCGCCTGCCTGCCGACGACGGTGACTACGGCGCCATCGTCAAATTAGGAAATGATTGTCCGTCCCCGGATTGTAGCGCGGAGGCACGAGAGTCGGAGGAACCTTGTTCAATCTGGTAGAAGCCGCGAGCCGATTACTTTGCATCGACGATATCTCCAAGGGTATGAGGTCAAAGGGGCTTTTTGGCTCTGATGGCGGCTTGTGTTCGGGTAAGGGATGAGTTGCAGTCGCCGTCTTCACTGCAATGAGTCTGAAGCAGAATTCCTGATCTACGAAAATGTCGTTAATTTCAATGAAACCTCCCAAGGCCCTGAGAGGTTAAGCAGCATCCTTCCGAAAGAAGAAAGCTCGTGCCGCGAATGGACTGGCGGCCCGAGGGGGACTCGTAGTCGATGGCCGATGAGAAGGTCGATCGAATAAGGGCGGGCTCTGAAAGGCTGAGTAAGCCGCTAGCCGCCCGAAGCCTACCGGTCGGTACGCTGTAGGATTGCATCTTGTGCCTGAGACGGCTGCCCGCCCTTCAGTTCCCGCACCCGTGTCCGTTTCAGCCTCCTCCGCTGCCCTCGCAACGAAAGCAGTCCGCACGGCCAGACGGAACCAACAGGACGATCGAGCTTCATTTGACAAGGTTTTCTGGCAAATGATCGAAAATCCAGCTGCCGGATCGCCGTGTCCCTTCGAGGACCCAGCCATGCACCGTGATCGTAGGGTGCGTGGTCGGTCCGGCTGTCACGCGGCAATGCTGCGCGTGTGCGCAAGACGCAGCTGTGTAGGGCAGCATGGGCATGGGCAGCACGACGCTGCTCACGACCATGCATCTGCACGGGAACTGAAGAATCAAGATGTTGCCTTGACCTGCAATAGGTACTTTGATGAAGGGCATTCGCAGTGACCGTGGCCGCAGCGTTCTGCATGCAACCAACAGGCAGGAACCGCAAGCATAGCATCATTCCTTCCCTCTCCACCAGGGCAGGCAAACCCCATGACTCTCTTCGCAGTGCCAAGTGCCAGTGCCGCCAGTGTCAGTGCAGCGCCAGCCAATACGGCTGCACGTCCCTGCCCCTCATTGGCCCCTCATCTGGGCCCCTCCCCCTCCCCGCCCCTCCCCGACCCCAACGTTTGCACTCATGTCATGCAGGTCATGTCATGTCGTGCCATGTCATGTTGTGCACCTCGAACAGCGTCATTCTGTTTTCTTCCTCTGCATGTTGCTGCAGCTAGGGTATCATTCATGCATGCCTGACACAGGCGTCACCATTCCGTGCAGTCCCGTATCAATCAGCTTCAGCCATTCTGGCTGCGCCTTACCTTGACGGCATTGGCTGGTTCGTCGAAATTGCCGCTCCCTTCGATCCGATTGTCTCGGCTTATTTTACTTTTGCGATACAAACATCTTTTTTCCTCTTTAGTCTGGTGCGTTGGATTTGGACCCCCCCATTACACCCAGGGGCTTTGTTCTTTTCCCCTCGCCATTCGCTTTGCAATACGTTCAGTTGGTAGTGCGTAGCCTTGCTGAGCGAGGATTCATTCTCGAAGTGATGTGTTGCGAAATCAGGCTAGGGACAAAGTCTGTGACGTGTGTGCATTATTCTGACCTTTTCCCCCTTAGGTCATTCTGCTTTCGTTGGCGGCACCGAGCCAACCACATCACGTTCGCTTTGGCTCCAGGCGAGTCGCTCCTAGAAAGAATCCGGGGATACTACATCAAATTAAACCTGTACACACACATTCGCTCGCCCTTCCGCTCGCTCACATTCACACACCTGCATACACCAAGGCACGAGCACCCGAGCACACCTTTCCTTTGCATCATTAGACACACCCCTCCTGTCTTGTAGCCCTTACCGCATTGAGTCATCCCAAGAGAGACTTGTTCCCTGCTCCCATACAAGCTGCACCACATGTTCGTGCCCAATATAAATACCACGGGGGAGGGCCTCTATGAGGCGGCTGTGGAAACATGGTACTCAGTCTCCTCCCCCGGTATCCAGCAAACTCTCTCGAGCTTACCTGGCGCCATGAAGTTCGTCAAGTACGCTTCGGCAGCTGTCCTTGCCCTTCTTGGGGGACATGCCGGCGCTGACTCGACTTTCATCCCCGCCAGACCTCCTTCCGTCCCGTTGGCTGTCCGCAACCCATATCTCAATGTCTGGCTGAATGGAGATCCAAATGGTCCCCATGCTATCTTGCCCGGCCAGTGGCCCCGATTTTGGACGTGAGTCGCACATATCGAGATCAACATCCAATGCACTTGCTGACTTCTTCATAGCACTGGCGTTCAGGGTTGGCAAGGCTTTATCAGGGTAGATGGGAAAGCATACAACTGGATGGGAGGTGCGCCGGGCGCGCCCCTTGTCGATCAAGTGAGCATGGAGTACACATCGACACGGACCATCTTCAACATGTCGGTTGCAGGGAAAGTGCGCATGAACATTGTGTTCTTCTCGCCAGTATTCCCGGAAGACCTGAGACGGCAGTCTATTCCTTTCTCGTATCTGAACGTCGCTGTCGAATCGCTCGACGGCGGTGCCCACAGCGTTCAGGTCTACGCTGATGTGACCGGAGGTCAGTGAATACGATTGCAGTTGGCCATTGCCTGTGACTGGACTGACAAGGCCGTGCAGAGTTTGCATCTGGTGACACAAACGCCGTCATTCGGTGGGATACTTCTTCCGCAGCTGGCATCCGCAGCCACAGGTTTTACAAGGATCAGCAAAGCGTTTTTCAGGAGGATGGTGACAACGCAGCATGGGGCAATTGGTACTGGTCTGCCGCTGACCAGCCCGGCACGACTTTCAAGATTGGCGCCGATACCGATGTCCGTGGACAGTTTCTAAACACGGGGGCCCTGGACAACAAGGTTGACACGCAATTCCGAGCAGTCAGAGACAGATGGTAAGCTTGCTCTCTTCAGCCCTCGTACCAAGCCACGCCTAACTTCAAACCAATTTCAGGCCTGTTTTTGCCTTTTCACGTGACTTCGGTGCTGTGCAGAGAAATCCTGCGTCTGTGTTGTTCACCATTGGAGTTGCACAGAGGGATAGCATTCAGTTCACCGGCCAGGCTGCTCAGCCGCAAGCTGTCCCATCTTTGTGGACTTCTTACTTTTCTGAGCCTGACTTGGTCTCGTTCTTTTTCAGAGACTACAGCGAAGCCAGCCGTGCCTCTACTGTTCTGGATCTTCGCATTCAAAGGGACTCTGTGGGAGCCGCTGGCCAGGACTACGCAACCATGACCACGTTGGTCCTGAGACAGATTTTTGGCGCCCTTGCCTATACCGGCACCCCAAACAACCCTTACATCTTCCTCAAAGAGATTTCTTCCAACAGCGACATCCAGACGGTGGATGTCATCTTCCCGGCGTTTCCAGTGCTGATATACCTCAATCCCAATCTACTTAGATACTTACTAGAGCCGCTGCTCATCAACGATCGGTATCATTACCCAAACAACTGGGCGCAGCACGATCTGGGCCGTTTCCCTCGCGCCAATGGGTATCCCAAGGGCGACGATGAGCCCATGCCTCTCGAGGAATGTGGCAACATGATCATGATGATGCTAGCCTACTCGCAGCGCAAGCAAGACAATAAGTACCTGTCCGACAACTGGGACTTGCTTGTCAAATGGGCTCAGTATCTCATTGACGATGCCAAGATCCCCGCTCAGCAGCTTTCGACAGATGATTTTGCCGGCCATCTCGCGTGAGTGACGCCGCTATCCGCTCATCTGCCGAGCCTGGCTAATTTTCCATGATTCACAGTAACCAGACCAATCTAGCCATAAAGGGTATTGTCGCTCTCCAGGCCATGTCACAGATCGCCACCAGGGCCGGACATGGCGGCGAGAGCGCCAAGTATGCCACATTCGCCAGAGACTATCTACAGTTCTGGACAGATCACGGTGTCAACAAAGAAAGTGGGCACACTATGCTCCAGTACGACAACAGAGATACCTACGGCCTTTTGTACAACATCTACCCAGACAAGCTGCTTGGTCTCAATCTCATCCCGCAATCCATCTACGACATGCAAAGTGACTTCTATTTCAGATCGCAAAGCAAATACGGTGTCATCCTCGACACACGAAATGTATGGACAAAGGTCGACTGGGAGTTGTTCGCCGCAGCCGTTGCCAAGCCCAACACAAAGCGCATGTTCATTTCCAAGATTGCCAAATGGATCAATGAGACACCGACATGGCGAGCTCTTACGGATTTGTACGATGCAAACACTGGGCAATACCCCGGCGGCATTCAGTTCACTGCCAGACCCGTCATGGGCGGCTTATTCTCGATCCTTGCAATGTCATAAGGCACGGGTGTCTTCGGCCCCCGGGCCCCGGCTCCCCCCCTCTCTTGGACCTGTGGCGGATATTTTCAAGCGGCCTCGGCATTGCATGCATATACACGGCTTCTGCGTCAGAAGCGAAAAAGAGGCTTTTGTGCCTTTTCATTTTGTATATAGTTGAAGTTTTACAAGTCACATTTGGGCTTACCCGTGTGCCGATCTCTTGGGTAAATGATACATTCTCCAATTAGCACTTTGCAATAAATAAGCAGTGGATGAGTGACGTGATAGCGATCACATAGAGCCAATATTGAACGGTTTTCAGACTCCGTCCTCGGAACATAATCATTCACTCTCAAATAACCATACACTAACGCGGCCGTACAAAGAGGCTGCATGAAGCGGCCCAACTCCTTTGAGTACGCCTCTTGATTTAATGTGAGAAGTCCAAACGCAATAAGTTGGGGTAGGATACGCGTTTCCCCAGCTGGCTGACAACACTTCGTAGTATTGGCGGACACTCAAGAGCTGTCGCGACAGTTCTCTTCGCTATAGATGTCTCGCGCTTCCTGGAGGAGCTTCTTGATACGGTCCGTTTTACCCTTAGCGACGTTCTTGATGTCTTTGTTCTCGATTTTGTCCTCGACAATGCCAATCAGAGTATTTGAGCTCTCGCTAATGATGCCCAGCTTCTCGCGAGCTGTCCCACATTGTCGGACATTCTGAACTTCACTCTTACGGTCCTTGAAAGTGTTGAACAGTTTCTGGGCCTCGCCCTCAAGCTTCGTGATGGGGTTGTACAGCGAAAGCGCTTCGTTGAACTTTATGACGCCAGACTCGAAGGCAATATCCTGTCCATTGTATATGGTGTCGATGAGGTCGTCGGCGGCGTCGGTTATGGGTTTGATGTCGACGCCGTTGAACGCCGTGGCAGCAGCATCAAGCTTGGTGGTGCGATCGAGGACGTTGTTGATGACTTGGGCAATGCCAGTCAAGCGCTCAATGACAAGGCATTGCGCGCCGGAAACGGCAGCGAGAATGGCGAGAGGAGTAGCAAGCTTCATGGTGGTTATTGCTGAAAAAAACTGTAGGCAAAGAGGAGGAGGGTGTAAGAGGCAATGGTGGTTTTGGGTTTTGACTTCCGTAACGCGAACTGCCGTCGGGCCATGCACAGAGTTAAATAGTCGCGGCCGCCAAGGAGAGGGAGGAAAAGCTCAGCATGGCCGAAGACCTCGTCAAAGGTAAGAAAGCTATCACTCAGGCTGCCTCGGTACCGTACATTTCGCAATGTTTCAATGGAAATCACGCTGGGGACTTAGTAGTAGCCAAACTGGAGCCTCTCGCGGAAGAGAAGACTGGTGGAGAAAGTCGAGAACTTGAAAAAACGTTCATTTAAGTTGACAGACTCTGCTTGGAGCCCACCTTCACCGTCCGGCACACGATAGCTCGCAGATAAGCCGGCTGAGAGAGGAACATGGTCCGCGATGTCGACATTGTCTCCCCGGGTCATGGGATTGGCTCTGACCCAAATAATGACGGGCGTTTTTTGAGCCTAGCCTGTATGACGATTCGATTGGATTCTGGTACTCGTACTTCGCATCGAGAAAGCGCGGAGTGAAGAGGCCAATGGCGCAGCCGCGATGGCATGTATGACTTTTCATTCTGTATGTCATGAGTCCGTCCACAAGGGCGAAAAATGCCGCCACTCTACGGAGATCTCTTTCCGGCTCCCCGCGTTGGCATGAAAAGTCGCATGAGGTGGGATGGTGAATGAGGGTTCGAGTGCATATGATATCGAAATCAACTGACAATATTGCCTCTTTCACGTCCGCCTCGCTCGCTATCCAGCCAAGAATGGTTTCTTGGCCAGGACTGACTGGGTGAGGGCGCAGACGCGGAGCAGTTACTATGAGTTGGTCAGCTATAATAGACCATCCCGTCTGTGCATTACGGGATCCGCTCCGCTTGTCATCTCAAAATGACATGAGCTTTCCCGTCCACTCATATCCATCTATCCGATCCGGCATGAACGATGAAAGCTGTGAAGGAATGCCCGGGCACGTTGTGACCTGGCAGGGATCTTTCAGGGCCACCGTTCGGGAGCCTCTGGCCCATGCATGGCGCTGTCGCTGGTGAGACCCCTCGCTCAGTGATGGCAGGGGCGGACATGGCAAGACGGATCGCCTTTCACATGATGTGAAAACTGAAGTTCCCGGCGCCAGCGCTTCTTACAATTAGCCTTTTGGCCGAACAGCAAACGTGAATCGTAAAGCTCACCATTCCCGTGAATGTGGAGCGCAGCGCTGCGATTCAACATGGGGGGGGGGCACGGCCTCTACACAGGCCAAACCCTCCTCAATGGGCCAGTTAACGTTCGCATCACCTTAGAATGCCACTCTCTGTTGCCTTGAAGCCATTGTTAGCTGATTCTCTTCTCGCATTTCGAAGGAAGTTGATTACGGTATTATATTCGAGGGCTGCAAATCGAGTGCGGAGGCTAGTAATAACAGAGGAAGGAGCGCGGGGACCAGGGCCCGCCAATCCACTTCCCGACCGACCCTTTCCTTCTTTGGTCTTGTCTGGTTCGACTTTTCAAATCTCCCATGCGCTCTTGCCTAAGGAACGAAGACGAACAGCAAAGAATGCAACAAACCAATGCAAGCTCTCGCCGCTGCCTCGGACCGAGATGTTGTTGTCCTTTCCCATCAGTCACTCATCAATCTCCAACGTTCCCTCCAAGACCTTAAATACCAGCGCGCAGTCCTCCTGGGGCTGCCTGATTACCAATGGCTCATCATCATTAATGTCAAGGACTATTACTGCTCCTCGATAATTTTGGGGTCAGGCCGTGACCCAGCACCGCCTATGCTGGTCTCGTGGCCGCGTTTTCCGGCGTGGCAGAGGACTGCGCCGGCTTGCTTCATGATTGGTACTTCTCCAGGTGTTCATGTTGAGGTGTCAGGGACGGCTTCCTGAGCCCCTCGTTGTGGAACACTGGGACACCCTTGGGCTGCATTTCTATGCTGGGGAGCCGGACTTGCTGCCCTCGCATCATCATGCCGCTTTCCCTTGACAGCCTCGATCTCGGCAAGGAACCGTTCAGGGTACTCGCAAAAACACGCGGCCACATGCGTACCAGAATCAGACGTATCGTTGGCAGACACGCGCAAATGAGGCCGACGTTGACTTCAATTGTTGACCACCACGCCGTCTGCCAGAGATCCCAAGTCGCATTCTCGGAACTATAGAAGAACAGCAGCGATTGCAATCGCAGGATCGAAACGACCGTCACACTGTATCCTGGTCAGTGCATTGGGTGGCGAGAGCATTTAGAGGAAGGAGAACCTTACAATGTACCGATGAGAAACATGACGCCAGCGCCGATTTTCTTCTTCCAATGCAGTTCCAATCTCTGAATCTGCGAAAGGGGTATGCCGATCATCCAGAGATCAATGATGACGCTGCCTGCTCCGTTCACCCAGCCCATGAGGTTGATGTTGATGCATGATCCGTTGGTTTCATGCACATACTGCATCCAATAGAAGCGAATGGGCGTGCATTGGACGATGGAGAGAACCGTAAAGGCGGCTCCGAAAGCAAGCGTGATTGCCAGCGTGAACCAGAGAAACATGCGCACCCGTCTGCCGGGAAAGATGGTGAGATAAAAGCAAAGCAGACTGAGTTTGATGGTGGTCATAAGGAAGATGTAGAGGATTTGTTGGATGAAAAAATATCGAGCAAAGTCGACAATCTCCGAGGGAAGAAGCGTCCAGATATCTTTACCCAAACCGTTGTCGGTAAGCCCCACAACATTCAGTATTGTGCAGGGGAGTCCGACGAGGATGGAGATCAAAATCACCCAGTCGTCCGATTGGAGAGCTCTGTGAAGACTGAAGAAAAGCTTGAAGAGAAGACGAGTGATGACAAGAAGGCCGGTGACGACACACAACGAGATGCTCGTTGCGTTGTACTGTGCCGACCGGTCTCGGGGAGGTCTCTTGCAGAAGGCTTCTGTCGCATTTCTGGTGACTGCGATTCCTCGAGTCAGCTTGCAAATCACGAGTGAAGAGACAGGTCCATTGCCCACCTAGCTGCTGGGCGAATTCACAGGCTGCCCGGATGCAGGTGTGCGATTCTTCAAAGAACGTTTGGTTCGAGCAGATGCAGCCTGCCGCATCGGAGCATTGTGCGATCGACAGGGCCGATGAGTAGCACTTGGCCTAGCAGAGCTCATTAGATACTGCCAGGAAGCGACAGTCAGCGCTCAGGTAGACTTACTCCGCAGGCGGGAATCTCGCTGAGAAAATCGCCAGTCGCCGCGAGGGCTGACGATGATGAGTTTCTTCCCAGCAAAGTAGCAGCTGGTTGAAAAAACCCGGGCTGTTCCAGACAGGCCGCGAAGTCGCAGTGGACGACTAATAAGAGGAACCAGATCAACAGGTCCATTCCGACAACGTCGTGTGTAACGGGACGATGAGGATGCAAGATTGGGGAGAATGAAGGCTGGCGGAATTTCTCTGCCGGCCTTGTGAGAATCAAAGCAACGATTCCCGTACGGATGAAACGCTTCTCCCAAGGTGCAATCCGCCGTCCCTCGAGCCAATTGCCGGGGATGTTACCGGAGTCTCAGAAGACTGATGCCGACTTATGCGGCCTTGCAAGACGCAATCACCAACAAACCTTAACGCCAATTTCTTGACTTTCACTTGCGGCGGCGCAACGGGGGAAATCGAGTCTATTTCTGTCTCGGACCTTCACTCTTCTATCCGCTCGTAGCTCGGCATCGCGATTGTGCGAACTAGTAACCCGACTAGATGGTACTTGGCAAGGGCCTAGTCAGCCCGGCCAAGTCGAGGCTTTGCGGAGGAAGGGTGTGGGAGCCACCCCCGCGAACACCTCCATTACCGTTCCGGTAAGCCTTGAGAATCAAGGAGAGACGACCTATGGGCATTCGACTTCTCGATCATCTAGCCCCGTTCCCCACCGGGATGACCGCGATCTTTTCAACGGCCCGCCAATTTAAGAGAATAGCATCAAAGCTGGGTCAATTGAAACTCAGCAGCTACCTCTCGCAAGGAACTTGGAGCAGGAAGCTGTCACTCGATGCAATACCAGACCTCAGTTTCGAGGAGTCCTTGATACGAATTGAGGTTCAAGCCGAGTCGCGTCTCGGGATGGCGACCTCATCGTGATCCGGAGCTCTGCAGAGGAGAGAGCTGGTAACGCGTATCGGCGAAGTGCAGACCGCACAGAGACCTACCTGCCTTGGAGCCTTGTTGAACCCCCTTTTCACCAGACAGTGCGTTCTCCAAGGGTGACGAAGGTGGCCGGGACATGCTTGTCGGTATATATGGAGAGATGGGGGGGTGCACAGGCAATATCGCCTCGACATTACTCCTGGCGGGCGTGCCCGTTCCTGAGAAGCTGTCATTGCGCACAGCCCTGAGACGGGCTGCGACGGGGATATTGTTCCTGGAAGAATCTGACCTGCCGTGTGGACGGCGTGAGAAGGTAAGGAGTCAGGGTCCAGGAGCAGGCACGAGAAGAGGTAAACAGGTTCCCCAAATCAATATTAGGATCTGCATATGATGCTCTGCAACATTTGGCCTTGGCAGCTGAAAACCGTTGCGAGATGGTCAAAACTGCCGAGGATGTATGCAGTCGTCCACTCAATGGCACGCAGGCCACAAAACCGAACTCGTGCCGGTGAGCTGTCGAAAGATTGTGCGAATGGCAAAGTGCTGTGTCGCTGTCTTTTCAAACAGCGATACGTTCGGTCTGACATGAAGTCGGTAAAGAGTTTGGACGAGTGAAGATGATGAGCGATTGGTGCACCCAGCACACTCTGAAGAGACAGAGGCGGATTTCGTCTCCCGACGCACAGAACATGGACCCGCGCCCAACTGACTGCGGTATTAGACTTGCATGTTTCCCAGCGGTGTGGCAGGCTGGTGGGCCACGTGGTGATCTATCCGAATCAACCAAGCCACCTCGAAACGGTTACCGTGCAAATGTTTCACCCGACAAAGCTCCGTGCCTTTCCTGTTTTCGACGCGGAGCTACTTGCAGGGACGTATCACATTGCGCCACTCGTGATCGGATTCTGTGTCAGTCTGGCCCGACTCGGTTCCAAAGTCGATCGAATTGTGGCTTGTGGTTTGTACCGCGTCCGAGTCTTCAAGCAACAACGAAACTGTTGGCGGGAGGGCGGGCGGACGGACGAGAATCGAAATCAAGCCGTGCCGTTGCAGGCCGTAAGGTGACATCGCGCAGTGCGTCGTCGTCTCTTCACCTTTGGCCTTGTTCACGTTGGGCCTCGCGTTGTGCTGTCGGATACGTACACAACATACCACAGACTGATTGGTGGACGGCGTTCACAGAGATGGAGCGAAGTTGCTGGGAAGACGGCCCGTGGGCTCCTACTACCTAGGTCGGAGTGGAAGCGTCAAATCGCGCCTTTTTTTTTTTTTGCCTCTTTTTTTTTCGGACCGGACAGATGCAATCACGAACAAGAAAATCCACAGTGCAGCCAGGATATTGTGGCTGGCGTGAATGCGTAGACTCGATTGATAGTTCCTGCGGGCTCTAGCCGCCGTCCCGAACGAACCAGCAGACCAGTTGTCAGTCAGCGCCCCTTGACAAGACTTAAGTCCTAGGCGCGTCTCGATAATTCACAGCGAAAAGCAAGCACAAACGTGTCGCGCATCGGCCTGTGGGAGTTTGATCGATCAGGACGCTTTCCTTTTTTTTTTCTTCTTTTTTTTCTTTTCTTTTTTGCGCAAATGCCATGCACAGGGCTGAATGCTAACTGTCATTGTGTAGTTGAGGACTGACATCCGGAGCCACCGGCAATCAGGCAATTGAAGTTTCTTTCTTCTGGCTTTCGTTACTCCCTTTTTTCCCTCCCTTCTTTTCTTCTTCTTTCTTTGTTTTTCTTTTCGCGCCAAGTCCTGGATCAGCAGACGCGTTCTGTCCAGACAGAAAGATATCGCATGATCTAAATAGATGGGGGCAGCATCGGTACCGTGGGTTGAGAAAGGGCAGAGCACGTAGCGCCAGATCCTTCGGTCCTTATTTGGATACGCACGGAAGTGAAGTGGGCTGATCACCGTACAAGGAGGAGTACACGCAGCAGGAACCAGCCGGACAGCAACCCTTTTTCTTCTCTTCTTCTTCTTCTTCTTTAACATCTTGCCCCTCTTCCTCGTAGTCAACTTTGCGCACATGGGCTTGAGACAACACGTTTTACAACTCCGAAATTAATCGACGCAGAAATTTGATGACTTGCTGGTTGTTTCGTGACTTCAATTTATTCATGTTGATGCGCTGCGGCACAGCGCTGTGCAGGGTAGGCAAGGGTGGAGCACCGTCCACGTAGTTGAGGAGCAGAACGCCGATCTCAATAAGTCGACATGAACGACACCACATTGAATGTTAACCGTCCGGGACTCATGACTGGCGACAAGGTCTTTACAGCCAATGTCTACAGAACTGCCCCGCGGCAATCACGATTGGCCCGTCAGGCACAGCACAAAGCCCATGAAGCCATTCCAACCGTACAATACCTGGCACTGCCCCACGATGTTGATCAACACCTAGCCAATTCACACTGGAGGCAGAAGTGTATCCCTTTGCAGATACACGATTTAATGAACCAAGCGTGGTGCGACCGGACATGTGGCGCCCACTATTACCGCACGTGTGATTGTGCTAGAGACCTGCAAAGTCATACCCCAATAGTCAGTCCCTTGCATTGAAGATGGAGAACAAGACAGACAAATTGAGAGCACAGTCATCGGTTTCCTAGCCTTGATGACGACACGGTGTCACTCCATCACGTTAATGCCTCGCGTCACGAATCGATGCATCAAGCTCGAATTGTATTAGTTAGTATTCTAAAAACTGAGCCTGACTCTATCCGAATCCTCAACACATTATTGCTCGTAGCAAGCACAAGCTGGACCGTCTTTAGAGACCAGCCAGCTTCTGCAGTCGGTCAAATCGTGGGGTGCCCAGCCCGGTGACGGGGTCCCATCCCTCGACTGCATCCCAGCCTGCCCCGGAGATAACAGGGGCAGGAGCACCACTGAAACTCCCGCCCTGGCAGCCTTCCGACCTGCCCTGTGTGATGCTATGATATTCTGGTCAGCGGGGACTGGAAATAGAATGACAAGATGGTGACAGGCCGTGCAAAAGTGACTTACTCGGTGAATGCGTACGATGCTGCAATATACAACAGCGGATTCAAGAAACCTAGCGGCGGTTCGCCTTTTTTCATGCGCATGTCATTTATCACCGATACTATGGCGGCAAAAACAGGCGCCGAAGCACTAGACAAACATCAGATCTCACACTCCCGCCGTGTATAGGGAGTTCATACCTAGTTCCACCACCGCTCTCAATTTTATCATGATTGAAGAAGGGATAGTCGACGCCCTGAGCCGCAACGTCGGGGAAAGCTCTCCCTTCTTGATTGTAGAATTTATTCCATCTGCCTCCATGTTCTCTGATGTAACGGGTGACTGCTTCAGCTTGCCATATCGGGCGACGCCAATACTCCGAGAAGCCTCCGGAAGAGAATATGGCGGCTCTCTCCGGGCCTTTTCCTTCTGTGGCACCCACAGCCGTGACGTACGGGCACGTGGCTGGAAAGATGGGCAAGAACTTGCTCGTTTTGGCACCGTCATTGGACTGGCAGGAAACACCTGGGCCGGTATTTCCGGAAGCGACAATGATTGACATGCCGCGAATCGTCAGCAGCCCGAAGAGTTGGCATACCTTTCTGGCATACGCTCTCGGAACAGCTTGCTCGTTAACACCGTACGATATCGACATGACTTGCGGCAAGGCCTCGTCTGGAAGCTCGAGCAGGTGGGTGGCAAATTGCAGCCAGGGCTCGATATACTCGTTGACCGGATCGGAAATGCTACGAACGATAAGAACATGTTTCTTGTATTCAGCAGCTGCGGAGCTCACTCCAAGTCGGGGTCAAAGTTATGATTCTCGCCCCCTGTTGAGTAGAACCTGACAGGAACTTTATATGCCATGGCAACAGTGAGTTGGATGTTCAAGTTGCCCTCACCACTCGGGTAATCATTTCCTTGGGGGTTGGTGCCATTGTCGACAAGCTCAGTCGTGAAGTTGGCTCCTATAGCATATCTCGCGAATCTGTCCAAGAACATGTCGAGTTGATCATGCTGCGCTGTTTGCTGTTGAATTGTCAGACTGGCGCCTCGATAAGGCGCTGGACTGGGCATCACTGACCTTGTCAAAGCCAGCGACACCAAGGAGCGACCGACGATGTGGCTTAGAGTAGTCGTTGTTCATCTTGTAAAGCCTTCGCAAGCACGCAGGCGTATTGAATTTGTCGCATTCGGATTCATTGCTCGACTGAAACTGAGCATCCGACTCATTGGCCCCCCGACTCTGAGCGTTGGAGGACCCGCTGGGCTCAAAGAATGTTGTGGGCTGAATAGAAGTGATGTATTGGCGGATATCAGAAGGCACCGAGTACGCCAATGTACCAATAGCCGTGCGCCCATCACGCTGGAAGAAGTAATATGAGCCAGACAAGAGCTTTTCAGCCGCTTTTATGGACATGGTTGCGTCGATGATGTGTCTGCGATCTCGGACCATGCCAGAAGGTATGTTTTTCGAGGAAAGCCATTGTAAGACAGCCTGAGGAGCATCCTTCGCGGGCCGTACGAGGCTTGCGGTTTCGCTGCGGGATAGATGCTGGCCGTAACGCGCGCCCCCAGGAGAAGAAATCTGGGAAAGCGTATCTGCGAGAAGCTCCTCGCCGCTCGTTTCCAATACAATAGAAAGCCTGATGAGCTGATTGGGATCCACTGGTCTCAATCGAGTCCATCCTGAGGGCACGCGGATGAGATCTTCCACCACAACAGGGATAGCCGCAGCCAAGGACGCAGGAAGGGCGCTCCAAAGGCAAAGGGCCGCGTGGAAAATCATGTTTGTCCGTCGATGTGGTCAACGGCTCTTTCTGACGGCCTTGCGACGAGGACGTGATTGAAAGATTTGATGGAATGCGGTGTCAAATTGGCGTCATATAAGTATCTAGATTCGGCTCGGGAGCCAGACTGCGGACATCTCTGGCAAACTTGAGTTCATCTGCTCGAAAGAAAGAGCATTGACAATAGTTGCACGTGCCGCAATTATTCACTGGTTGGTGGCGTCCAGATCAATACTCGGGAAGAAGCATGCGGCTAGCCTACGGGCACAGCCGCAATGGCTTCCGATAAACACAATAAATGAGCATGGGGCCGAAGCCAACATGTGCCAGGGAAATTGTCGGTCAGCATGGGGAGGGAATCAGACGAGACCCTCGCGTGAAGACCGTGATGTACATGTCGACCACCAACAAGTAGTAGGGGAAGGTGCGACCAATACCCGGGCTTATGATTGGGCTACGCATGCATCGTGTGTCGTGTGCCCTCTCGTCCATCACCATCGGTTTCCTTCGAACAAGAACCTCTCCCTTTGGAGCACCCACGAGCACTTTGAAGTCTTTTTTTGAAACTCAAATTCCTCTCGTATGCGCTGCGAACGGCAAAGATGGTGCTTGGGACTGCCCGTTCCCTCAAGGAAGCATGACTACAGGTTCTGCCTCGACATTCAGCCTCAGTCTCAGCCTCTTGGGAACAGGCCTTGTGGTCCAGAATGTCGGAGAGCGCGATCGGAATAGACTGAGCAGCCTGGCCCGAAATTGGTGCCCCGTCGCGTGCCGTCTTCCAACCGACGGAACACGACACCGAATGTCTGAACTTCTGAGCGGTATCAGCCCAGGCTGGACATCAGGCTCCTTCCTTGGATAACGTGTCACGGCCTAGGCCTATTATGAAGGTAGTGAATCAGCCTCTAATGTGCATCATCCAGAGTCGCAGGGGCATCATCGAATCACATCTGAAAAATCCACAATTGCTCCGCTGTCACGCGCCGTTTCCCTCCTTTCTGACCAACAAAGGCGTGCCATTCCGAGACCCAGCACACCGCTCTTGGAGCCAGAGGCGCCGAGTGGCCTCAATATTTTGTTCCCCGGATCGTCGGTGTCATCTTGGCAATAAAATGCATGTCGCAGAGCTTGGACCCCCCTCGGCCATGTCCAATGACCAGCTCTGCATGCACTCGACTCTTGGTCTCCTGCAGCCTCGGCTGACCAAGGTCCCGAAACAAGCCAGTGATTGGGAGAACGACGAGAAACGGTGGGCACTGTCTTGAGAGCCAAGAAGAAGTAGAAGAACAAGAAAGCGTGCGTCTCTGTTCGCTCGGTCGCCCGCCGAGTTTTCCTCATCATTGGGATCCCGCGCCACAAGTATACGCTTTCCAATACGTTGCGTCTCGCAGGGCGCGGACTGTCGGCGGAACCCGAGAATTTGCACGTCTTGTCTTGAGCGCCTCTCTCGTTTCTAGTAAAGTGACGATGACGGCCCGCCCTCTCATTTTGGGACCAACGAAGTGGAAACACCGTGTTGTTTGCATCCACATGCTAGTTACCCTCTGATCCGCCCCTTCACATTCTCAAATTGCTCTTCTCTGACCGTGTCTCTGATGGCCCTCTTGTCACAGCGCAGAATCAAGCTGCCCAGGCGCACTGCATAATCGCCGTGAGCGCCCAGCGCCATGGCCGCGGCGCGCGTGATGCAACGCATTGGCTGGCCTCGCTGATCAAACAAGGGGAAAATCGGAATGCCGGTGCGAAGATGGTTCTGCGATAAGGCGTAGAGCTACTGGGTCTGCATACCCATCTATGCCAGATATTGTCGCCAGGGCGAGCGAAGGGACGGCAGCCACAAGCCTCCTTGATGAAGAACCCTTCTGAGCGATAGCGCCGCGCGACGACCCGTCTCCCTTCGGTCTGCCTCCTGCACAAAAGATTTCACGACTTGCCAGACGCAAACCGTCAAATGAGGGACGCGGCGATGCGTGTAGTGCATCTCGCTTGCCAGATTAGAGCGAGACAATGCCATCATCCCTCGCAAACCAAGACGGAAGCTATCGCCTGCCGATATGTTGCTTGCTCCATGAAGAAAACCGCAGAGAACAAGAGGGAGTAAGATTTTGGTATATAAAGAGCCTTTCATCATGCCTCTCTGACCAAGATATCCATAATCATCAGAAACAGCCATCTTGCCAAAGAACCACACTCATCATCCCGCAGACCTTGCACCCTTTCGCAGCCCTAAGCCCGCAGCGCTTTAATTCCAACTACACTCTCAATCTTTCAAGATGAAAGCCTTCACTGCTGCCATCACCCTCATGGCCGGTCTCGCCGCAGCCCTCCCATCGCTGCAAGCTCGCGACAGTGCCGTGTGCTCGGGTACTCTCTACAGCGTGCCCCAGTGCTGTCGGACCAATGTCTTGGGCGTAGCCTCGCTCGACTGCAATACTCGTGAGTCTCACTCAGGACTTGTGTTTTTTTTTCATCTCCAATCGCTAAATATTTGACCCGAAACAGCCGCTTCTGCAACCGATTCAGACGACTTCCACAGCTCCTGCAAGGGCAGCGGTCAAGCTATGTGCTGCACAATTCCCGTCGCTGGAGAGGGTCTCTTGTGCAACGACGCCATCTAGACGGTTCAGGCAGCATGTTCATCACTTCGATATGCATCTCGACATATTTTGCGGCTGACTGCCGCTGACTCGTCATAATAAGGAATTGTAAATTCGGCTCATCTTGATGATGGGACCCGACCTACATACTAGCTCATGATCTGAGGATAATAAATAATACAAGACCTCTGATAGACTTGGTATTGCGTGACGAGCCCTGTATGGATGATATGAAGTGGTCTAGCGCGATGCACCTCTTGCCAATTGAGGCGACCGGTTGGCAATCGTCCCAATTACTCCGCCCAAAACTGTGGCTGTCGTGTTGTGTTACATTCTTCATTGTTGTTGAGTTTTGTGTGCCTTGGACTGTCGCCACCAGACTTCAATTCTCACTGGTTCGTTCGAGGTTCGTGCGTCTGCACTGATGAAGGCCTTCCGGACCATCTTGGCGCGCGGCTTTCCTTTACTGCCCTTGACTAATTCACTGCAACTCATCATGCCTTGGACCTGACGGTTGATATTTGCTTTTCAGGAACATGCCACGAGCCGATCAGTCTGGGCTCACGTGGCTCCGAACCACGCACTACCGTATCATGCGATGCAAGCCGAATCGCACTTACATGATCGCCAAGGCCGCAAGAAGATATAGAATTGGGACGCAACAGAATGGAGAGCCGAAAATTGATAAATCACTTGAGTTGAATCGCCACGTAATGTTCCTTCCTCTCTGCAATCTACATATTTCGAAGAAAAAAAGGGAAAGCATGGGCGCTGAAGCTCTCTCTCTTTCCGCAACCTGGCTCCACAGAAAAAAAAGCTTGTCCAACTCATCACTTTCAGTAAAAACACATAGAAAAGTCCATCAATAAAGCACCGTCAGACAGACCCCTGACGGCTACGCTTGCAAGCTCATCATGGCCACTCAGTCGACGCTCCTGGACGCTAAAATATTCGCCGATCTCGAGTCCAAGATCGACGAGGAGGCGCGGGTGCGCGATGCGCTGACGCAGATTGTGCAGAAGCTCCAGCGGACTGTCGCTTTGGCGCAGGCTCTGCTGGCCCGCGTACACTCTACGCCCCGCGCTCGATGTGAGTTGGTTTGCATTTGCTGTTGCAATTGCCTCGCTTCCTGTCATTCCTTTTTTTGGGCTTCTCTCCTTTTCCTGGCTATTTTTTTTTTCTCAGTTTCTTTTTTTTTTTTTTTT
>JAPFUF010000490.1:0-39449 GCA_030780645.1 Aschersonia sp. MBC 508
CCTTCTTGCAGCGTCTCTCTTGCAGCATGGAATATGCCAGACATTGGAAGAACGGGCTCAACCCGGACCGACGACATGCTGGGACGAGAGCAGAGCGCGGGCGCCTCTCAGGGTCCTTTCACTCTCACGGGAATTGCGCCGAAGCGAACAAGCGCCAAGCGGGCTCCTTCATCATGCCGCTGTTGCTGTCTCGTTCGAGACCTTCAACGCCATGGCTAAAAGGAGTTCTGTCGCGTGTGCAAAAGCCGGGCCGCTGTGCGTGCGTAGCTTGCTCATTAAACTTGCGCCTTTTTTTTTCGTCTGAAGGCAAATCATGCCGAGATGTTGACTGGCCTGGCGCCCGCCTCGTTGGCGTAGCTGCAGCTATTCTTGTCGCCGTTGTCATGCCGGCGAGGTTGGGTTAATAGGCGTAGGCCACATGGTCTAGATCGCGAAACTTGCCTGATGGGCGTTCATGTTAGGCACGTTAGGATTCGGTAGTCCTGAAATCACGGCTATGCAAGATCCCACGTTAAATGATGCATCATCCTGTGCAATTCGAAGTCAAACGCCGAGAGCGTTCTGGAGTGCCAAAAAAAAAAGGGAGAGAGTGGGAGAGAAAGATCTTGAAGGTAATACATGAAATTTCGACATCTAGGGTAGCGCCTCGATTTTTGGGATGATTTATTTTCTATCAGTAGACCAGATTAGACTGACTTCGTGTCGATGATTAATGATGGGTTAGATATTAGTTGCATATGCTGTACGTTGATCGGCCAAGTACACGTAATTCTGTTCTGTTCGTGTGTAAATTGTAGCGCATTCTTGCTCTTTGGTATTTTCTGGTGCCTTCTTGTCGTGGAAGTCAACAGGAACAACGTGCAGGCGTTTTCGATCTGCAAGAGGGAGGAAACTTGGCTTCTTTCGATAGAACATGGAGGAAACACTTTCTCAGTATCTATTATTTACCATCCGAGCGTCCCGACGAAAGATTGCGATGGCAAATCCGAGCTTTTGGGATGGACGAAGTTGCTATCTACAATCGACTGATTTTATTTTCAAGATGGAGTAACATCGGCAGTCTTGTCTAGCATTTCTGCATATCTCTGTTAAGATGATCAGGTCGCGTTTCGTAATTGCGTATGCAAGATTCGCGGACAGTTCGTTTTCTAAACCCTGCTGACACGTAGTGTCTGAGTCCAAGATCAGATGACGCCTGAATGCCTTCTTTGTCGTGTGCATCTGCGGACGAGCACTGGAAGGATGGATCTACCAATACCATTTTTCCGTCGGTCGATATCTTCCGGACGCGTCTTGAAAGGGTCAATCCATCTACGACCCGGCTAGGGTAGCTGTTACCGCCTTCGCATGAGTGTACATGGTATGGTGGTCGTATCGTGCGGCCTTCAGCACACTGCCGCGGAGTGTGGCGGGACTCTTGAGAATGCGGGTATTACCTGCAGCTGGCTACTGAGCATTCGATGAGGGGGAATGGTGACTTGTCATCTTCCAGGGGGCCATGGATGATGGAACTTTTTCAGCTCCATGAGCACAAACCCTGTCTCGCACGTCCCAGGCCTTTCGAGGACAATCCTTCCCGCGCCAGAAGCTGGACAACATGCGGGGGTACGCGCAAGATTACGCCAATGGCGCAGAAGAATCCGCGTGACAGGCTCTTCCAGCCGTCTGCCGCAGCGTCAGTCTTCGGATTCCTCAAGTTCAGCGCCCCCGAGCCTCGGATCCAGTCATGGTGTTCACGTCGCAGCATCCCTTCTCTATCGCGAATCTGATCAGTAAAGCAAAGTTCAGCCCTCTGAGAAGACCACGAACAATATCACACATGCCTCGTATGATACGGTCTCGACAGATCTCTGGAATGATGCATATGAGGAGCTCAGAAGTGTGTTGGCCCGTGCAGGCTCTTGGGGCCCTTGAGATTCAAGGAACATGATCAGGACTATCGTCATCACAATCAATACATTCCAAAAGCTGCAATCCAGCTGCATTCGTATTGTGCGTGTGCAACCTTAAAACTCCCTGCAAAATTGCGAGCGTTCGACAAAGTGCAAACCATACAGCAAATTTGACCAAGAAATATGAGAAGCTATTGACGTGTTGCTGCAAAGGTACTATCAATTCTTTGAGCCTGAAAGACGCACGTGATTCAAACAAAATGCTGATGCTAGTTCGCGATGTAAAGGAGTTCGATATGCCAATGGCGCGGCCCTGCCAAACATGCTCGAGAACAGTAGCCCAGGCCGAAAACGTATTTCACGATTGAGTGGAATGAGTTTCATGTCCCTCAAAGAAGCCAATCTCCATGCAAGTTTCCATTTCAACGGCAAAAAATGTGTCGATTTCGTCGCCACGATCGAGAAACTTGTCGAGCAGGCTCTCAGCACGTACCCCCCGGCCTCATTCGCTCGGGCTGGTATCTGCGCTGTTCTACCGTTAATCGCCAACCCATCGACTCAATTGGTGATGATTGAGGGTCTCTGCCACGTCATGGAAAAAATGGACTGGTATATGGCTGTTTCCAAGGTCTCTTTCTCTGGTCCCTCGATCCGGGCTTGTCGGAGCTGGGGGACACTGTGAAAAACACGATCGTCAAGCTTTTCCAAATGCTTCTGAAGTATGCTCCTGAAGTGTGTATGTTCATGTTATGACCATGTCTCCTTCATCAGAGCCGCGAAATCACTCTTTGTAGACGACTGGAAAGGATCGGTCGAGAAAATCAAGAGGTTTGAAACCGAGGTGGATGGTCAAGTTCGTCGTGTTTCAACTGGCAGTCGAGCTCACGAGCTCCGCTGAAATCAGGGGCCATACATCGCACATCTCTGTGATTCTCAGCGAGATCAAGGCGCTTCGCAACTACGGGAGCGAAGAGACACAGATCGAGATGGGAAGACCGAGGTGGGAGATCATTGACAATTTCAGCGATGAGAGCACTGAGCGGATGGACGCCATACCAAGAGAAGTCTCCGGAACTTGCGAATGGTTCAAACAGCACGGAAAATTTCGGCAGTGGCTGGACACGCCCGATGGAGAGCTGCTCTTGACGGCAGACGCTGGGTGCAGCAAGTCTGTCCTTTCCAAGCTACTGGTCCAACGGATCCTCCCGGAAAAGTTCGCTAAGGCATCTATACTGTACTTTTTTCTTTACTGATAGCCCCAAAACAAAACGACGCTTCCTCAACGCTTTCCGCTTCTGTACATCAACTCCTGTCTGCGAGTCCTGAACTGTCAGACGTAATCTGCTTACATGTGTTGGGTCAAGGAATCTCACCCGCAAGACGAGAACTTTGGGGAGCATGTTCGAGAAGCTGCTCACCGCCCTGATGCATGGACCTCGAGACGGCCCGAAGGATGTCGTATGCACACCTGGCGCTCGGTCGGCGACGCGGCAGAATGTAGGTAAATTGCGTTGATCGAAAGGGCATTGGCTTTGCACACAATGTAACGTCTGGCTGTGCATGTCTCTACAGTAGAGTAATGGACGACAGCGGGATAGTTTTCCGGCTTGCTCAATAAATATCTGTTAGTACACTTGCGCCAGGACCCTGACAGTTTGCGCTGGACCATTTCCGTTCTCATCATACAACGCTGACATACAGCGCCGACAGAAGAGACAAGACAATGCATCATGTTGTTGGCAAACCCGATGAGCATTGATTCAGGCATAGCAGTGCTGAGCGAGGCGCTGCTGACTGTGCGTGCTGACTGCCGGGCGGAGGGTGGGATCCGACCGGACGGCGGATTCCACCCTCCGCCGGACATTGACGCCGGACTGAAACTCTAGCAGCAATTGCTGATGGACCTTGTCGGCTGCCGGTGACTGTGCGTGCTGACTGCCGGGCGGAGGGTGGGATCCGACCAGACGGCGGACATTGACGCCGGACTGAAACTCTAGCAGCAATTGCTGATGGACCTTGTCGGCTGTCGGAACGAGCTTGGACTTGGTCCGACTCTGTCGACTACCGGCTTCAAACCCGGATGCTTGCCCGGAACACGGACATGGGTCACGACGACTTGAATCTTACGCGTTGAACGACGCGGTGACAGGCGTGGCATGTGTGCCCGGAAAAGACTGGCCAGCCTTCATAAATATGTGCCAATCTGCACTGAGTTTTAGCTGAAGGGTAACCTCGTTGGTCTCCTTCGTACATTGGAAATAAAAGATCGCCAAGCTTGTCCACCACCATGGGTTCCGCAATCCGCGAGTCAAAGTATTCCATTCCGCCCCAGTATCAACACTTGCTGGAGCTGGTGGATGCCGAGGCCATTGACACAAGGTCCGATGACGAGATTCTGAAGCAGCTCGGTCAACATGTGCCAATCTCGTCGGAGAAGAACATTTGGGCGTTCTGGGACTCTGGTCTCATGAGCAGTGAGTGGAAACTTTGATCCCTCTTCTCCCGCCCTTTCGCCTGCTGAATTCAATGGTTTTTTTCTTTTATTTCAGCGCCGTTATGGGTCCGGCGCAATGTGGTGGACTGGGTGCGCATATGCGGCTCCGAATGGACCGTCCGTGTGCTGGACAACATACCCGAGTCTCCAAACTACGCGCTCAGGTATCTCCCCGCCGACATGTTCCCCCAGGCTTTCGTCGACCGCACCATGCATGGCCACTGGGTCGGGCAGCACAGTGGAGACTTCATCCGCGGCGCCGCGCTCTACACTCACGGAGGGATATGCATGGACGTCGGCAGCATCCTCGTCCGTCACCTGGCTCGCGTGTGCTGGGACCAGCTCACCGACCCCAAGTCCCCGTATCAGATTGCCCTGCCGCTCGTGTACGACCAGGTATGGGCGAACCACTTCCTCGCTGCGCGCAAAGGCGATCCCTTCATCAAGCGCTGGCATGACCTCATCCTCCACATCTGGACCGGCCGCAATGACTCCTCTGGCATGATGAGCCACCCGCTGCTCGAGTTCGCCAAAGACGAAACCTTTGAGGCCATGGACAACGCCAACCTCACCTTCGACTGGAAGGTCCCGCCCAGAACGGCCATGGAGTACATCTGGCAGGTTGTGGCCTGGGTCAGGCTGTGCCTGATCAAGGACGCCGGAGACGGCTTTTCCGGCGTCGACTACTGGAGCGACAAGGTGCTCGTCTTTGACACTGTCTGCGAGGACTTCCCCGGGGAAATGATCCTGGGCTTTGCCGGCAGTGGCCAGAAGCAGCTCGACCTGCTGGCCCTTCCCGTTGGGCAAGACGAGGACTCGGAGCAGTACAAGTTGGCCGAGGAGGTTGTATGGACGACGCTGTGCAGCGCAAGCATGCAAAAGGTGAGTCGTGCAAAGAACTTGACGCATTCGCCGCACCTGGGCACACTGTGGGATATGAAGGAAAACACGGGCAAGGACTGCGCTCCGGGGACATTTGCCGACCTCTTGCGCTACGGGAGTGTCCATTTCCGACAGACTCGGGACGAGATTGTTACCCTGCAGGCACCCAGACCGCGGGAAGAGGACATAATCGATCAGACATTGCTGGGAGAATGAGGTACTGGATATGTTTCTGTTTATCTAGAATTATGATGTTTTCGTTTTCGGTCCAGCGCCTTGTCAAATATGGTTGGCCATCATGCGTGAATAGAGGAGTATACGCCCTTTATTCTACTTCACCAATGTCCCAGGCGGCCCCAAATACGCGAGTCGATACGGGGTGTGTAGAAACATCTACGACCCACAGGTCAAGAACTTCTGGCATCTTCCGTGCAGGTTAGACGTTTCTGACAGCGGGGAGGTTACTGTCAAGGCGTTCAAAATGGGTTCGAGCTTGCGAGGCCAGCCCGCCGCAGGCGACCCCTGGTAGGGCCGCTGGAGGCACACACCCACGTCCCGGCGTCGGTTTGCCTCCGGCGGCGCTGCCGCGGGCTGGCCTCGCAAGCTCGAAGGCGACCATGTGAATCCTGCTCTAGGCTCATCAAGTACCTTACGCCCCCTGCGCGGTAGCACTCAACCGAGACTGCGGCTAGACCTTTCTGCCCAAATGGCTCACGGCACTGGAGCGCTGGATCTCCCTCGTAACAACTTTGATTGTCTGAGCGGAATTCTTTCAATGCATTGGCACGGTGAGAGCAGGCAGACATGCCAAATTCAACAGTCTCAAAAAATTGTCATTTATATAATCAGCTACAAACAGAAGCTGCCTCTGTCGCGCAGTGTCCTGCTTACTGTGTTCCGTTGATTTTCACAGCAGCAGTGTCTTTCCCGGCCTGTCTGCACATGCGCGTCCACGTGAAGCGCAGCACCGGCCACACAAAAAAGCCAGAGAGCAGTCCCAGCACCGAGTCGAGGATGCCCAAGCCTCGCTTCGGCGACGAGCCCAGCATGTTGCTCCACAGCACCTCCGTGTCAAAATCGGACAGGATGGCGAAGTCGCCCTTGGCCACCCTCTTGACAATGATGTTGGCAATGTACTCGGCCGTGTCGAGCTTCTCGAGCGGCCTGTTGCTCGACTCGATGCGCTTCGTCAGCTCGGGCTTGGTCTTTTGCTCGTCGATGAAAGCCTCGGTGACAAAGTTGTGTGGAAATGCAACGTGCATCTTGTATTGGCTTGTGGAGGTCGAGTAAATGGCAGCCTCTTGTCGTAGCGTGTCGGCTATGGCGCGCTGAGCGCATTTTGGGGCTGAAGAACGTTTCGTGTCTTTGTTAGTTCTGTTATACTTTTTTTTTTTCCTTTTTTCCTTTTTCCCTCTCTTTCTTTGCCTTTCTCCTCTCTTGGATTTTGCGTTGGGGAGTTTTTCGAAGACGATGGGTTCATGACATACCTGTATAGGCAATGTAGCCGGGGACATTGCAGAGTGCCGCAGCGCTGCTGATGAAGACAATGTCTCGGATTCTGGCTGGGCCGCCTTTGCCTTTGGCGGCGTGGGTCTTGTCCTCCTCGATCCAGGCCCTGAGCAGCGCGTGGGCCGGATAGATGCTGGTCAGGTAGTTGCTCTGCATGCATTGCTCGAGCTGCTGGGTGGACAGGTCCGTGAAGAAGCCCAGCTGCGATATGCAACCGCCGGCAACGCAGTAGAGCGCGTCAGGCAGTCGCGGCTGCTCCGCGAAGACTTTGACGACCTGCTCGCAGACGCATTAGAGATTCAAATTCTGCCCCGTGGCCCAGCGGAAAGGGGAGGGGGGCAACTGACTTGTTCCGCATCGGTCAAATCAAGCTGCACTGCATTGATTTCCTGCTTGGTGCTGGGCGCGAGCCCCAGCAGCTGTCCTTTTGTTTCCTCCAATACCTTCACCTTTCGGCCGAACACGGTGACGTGCGCGCCTGCGTGAGATGTCAGTTCTTTGAAATTCTCTGCGCGCGCTGCGAAGCTCGCATTGCAGCCATACCCCGAGTGACGAGGATCTCTGCGATGGACTTGCCAAGCCCAGAAGACCCTCCGGCAACGAAGACGACCTGGTTCGGCCCCGTTAGCTCTGCGCATGATGAGATCAGATCGAGGCACCACCCACTTTGCCCGTGTAGTCCGTCATGACAACGACGATGTAAAGCCCACGAATGTTAGGGAAAGAATGCAAATTTGCAATGCATCGCAGAGTTCAGTCGGCGAATGTTTTCTATAGATATCGACCGTGTGCTGAGTGCGAGTTTGGGCGTCGGAGGTGTTGTCGAGGACTGATGCCGGACATCGGAATCCGACACTGTTGAGCGGCCGCGCAGCTGAAGATGGGTATCCGCGCCTCCGGCAGAGCCTTTGTTGTCAGCCTCGCAGCTGCTCACCTCACCCTTCGATGCTTTGGTTGCGAAAGGTCAAGGTTACCCGATACAGATTTACGCGTTCCATAAAATACGACGCGTACCAGTTCCCATGGCAAGTCAGCATAAGCGCATGGCTCGCAATGTTTCTCCGGCGTCTCAGGAGCCGACCCGAAGTTGATGCCCATCGTTCATTTCACTTGGGACATCCCGAGAGGACGGCGATTCAGTCTTTTCCTGGTGAACCGGCTCGTAGTCTCACGTGAGAATCGCATGTGGGCTTTCCAAAGATGGATAGGATTTCACATTCGAGATGATTGATGTGGTAGTCGGGGCAGCTGTTGTCACACAACGACGATGAAAGATGCAAAACGGCAGACGGACTCACACGGCGGCTCGTTTGTTCTAGACTGAGGATCAAACATCTTCAACTAGACAACCAAAGATTCTCAGCGACATCACCTGCTACGGCATGGCCTACAGTAATGAAGCGGAATTGGCAAGAAAGGCCAGTGGCGACGACACGCTACCCTATATGGTAGTGCCCTGCGGTTTGAACTTTGGCCTATCGTATTTATTTTATTTATAGTCCACGATGCCGCAAGCCATGCAACTCAACTTCACATGCCCTCTGCAATTGGCCCGGCGATAGCATGAGTCGCCTTTTGCGCTTGCGATAGGGGCGAAAGTAGGAAATGACATTGAGACAACAAAAGCAGAGCAGTCATTGACGAAACGGCGGTAAGAATTAGTCGCAAAAGACGTGAAGTTCGCCAGTGATGCCCATGTACTCAGACAAAATGTGATCTTACAAAGTCCATACCCGTAGAAGATCTAGTTGAAAATCTCCATCACGTATCTTTCCCTGGGCAGCTGCTCATTCCATTCCTTTACAGTCTCAGCGCTAGTCTTGGCAGCTTTCCTGTCAGCCTCGAACAAGATGGGCCCCAAGACGTCGAACACGTTGTCTGAGATTTTCTTGCCGCCGCACACGTAGACGGCGGCTCCGGCACTCCAGATCCTCGCCAGGTCCTCCCGCGCTGCCGACAAACTGTCCGTGACGTACTTGTATGGAGCACCAGGCTCACGGCTGAACGCGCGGCAGACCTCGACGACGCCGGCACGCTCGAACTCGTCCAATTCGGCGCGATACATGTCGTCGGCCGGGCCGCGGCAGCCGTAAAAGAGCAGGGCCGGGGCCAATCGGCCTTTCGTGTAGGACCTCTCTTGCAAGAAGCCGCGGAAGGGAGCCAGGCCGGACCCTGTGGCGATCATGATGACCGGCGTGGATGACGGGGACGAAGGGAGTCGGAACTCGCGCGGCGCCCGCACCAGCGACGCATGGATGAATTGCCCGACGTGGGCAGATGCGAGGTAGTTGGTTGCCACGCCCTCGTCGGACACGCTCAGCGTGAGCGTGCCGTGCTGGGGGTCGCGGGCTGGCGAAGATGACAGGGAGTATGTCCTCGGTCGCATCTGCGGCAGCATGGCCAAAAACTTGGCAAATGGGAGGTCGATGCAGCAGAAGCGCTCGAGAATATCAAGAACAGAAACAGCACTGGTTTTCGTGTCGGCCTCGTCGCGACCGACGGCCAGGTTCAACAGCGCGGCTTTCGTGGCTTCATCCGCAGCCGGCACGAATTCGATCAGGGTCCGTATGTTACGCTGGCTGGCCGGCTGGCCGAGCTCGACGTACATGCTCACCAGATCGACAGCCGAAATGGGCATGCCGACGGGTAAGCCCAGAGGTCGAGCGCTGTTGATGGTGAGCACCTGATCGTGATCGAGCGAGAAGCGCGAGAGTACGCGATTCACCGCGTTGCTGCCGTTTTTGGGCAGGACCTGTAAGCGATCGCCTGTGTGGTAGTCGATGTCGGCGGGCAGCTTGAGTCCCAGGTGGTGCTTCCGCGGCACGCCCGGCCTGGACAGTTCTCGCGTCTCCGTCACGGTAGCCTGGAAGAAACCGCGCCGCATCGCTAAGCGCGCAGGCTGGCTCTCCTCCACCTGAAGATCGACGTCTAGTGTGTTTGTTGGCTTGACCGCGTACTTGTCGCCCAAAACTGGCCAGAGCTGCTCTGCAGACCAGCTCTCTGCACTTGAGAACAGATCTTCTGTTGCCATGTCGGCATACTTTGGATCTGTCAGCCTCGTTGCTCCGGCTTTTTCCATCCGTTCATTGATCAGAATGGGGATTTTGTTGTGTGTAGACACCCAATCCCGATGACCTTTGTGATTGTGTCAGCTTCGGGACTCTTCACTTTAGAGCGGAGTTACGACGTACCGAGGCCGAATACACAATACGAAACCCCTTCGAGCGTCTTTGGCGGGAGATTTTGGAGCCAGGCTACGAATTGTTCAGCATTCTCCGACGGCGATCCATTATACGAAGCGGCAATAATGACGATTGGCTGTCCCTTTGGAAGCTTCTGGGCAGCGGCATTCATTTCCACGACGGTTTGGGCCTCGAAGCCAGCCGCAGCAGCATCATCTGCCAACCAACGCGCCAGCGCTTCACCAGTTCCGGTGTTTGAGCCGTACAAAATCGTCATTGGATGACCCGGCTCATTGGATGTCTTGGTCCTTCGGTTGCCCGCCAGTCCCGCCGATTGAGAAGCCACGTCGGCCCGGCCTTTGAACAAATCTCCTGATTTCTTGCCGTGACGCAACCTCGCTCGCATCTTGAAACCCCCAGGCTTGAGAGTCAATGTCTGTTGAACCCTCAGAGTGTAGCTTGGGTCGTCCATCTCAAAGTCAAAGTGTTGTAGAAGAATGGCCATGACCTACGGATCAAAGTAAGCGACAGAAACAAGCAGACAACTTTTGAAACCGTGCCGATTGCTGACATACCATCAGAGACTCCTGCCAGGCAAAAGCCCGTCCAAGACACGATCTGACCCCATTTCCAAAGGGTTTCCATGAGTTGGGCGGCAGGTTGCTGAACTTGTCATGCTCCATTCTCTCGGGCTTGAACTCGTCCGCATCATCACCCCAAACTTCGGGGTCCCGATGCAACTGGTGAAGGAGGATGGCGATGGGATCACTCTTGTGTACCACGTATTTGCCTCCTATAATCTCCGTGTCCTTCAGGGGTCTGACGTAGAAGCCTGGGGCAGGCCCGTGCAGGCGCAAGGTCTCTTTGAGAATGGCATCCAGATATGGTAGCTTTTGCAGGTGCTTCAGAGTCATGGTCTCTCCCTCGCGCAGCACCGAGTCAACCTCTTCACGTGCTTTCCGCATCTTGTCTGGATTCTCGAGCAGGAAGCAGAAGGCAAATGACAACATGCCCGAAGTGGTGTCGTGGCCTGCGACCAGGAAAGTGTGCAGGTTCCAGATGATGGCCTCCTCACTCATCTTGTCGCCCGTTTTCGGGTCGACCCCGTGAATCATCAGATCTAGCAAAACGTTGGAGTTTGGATCAGGTCCAGCCGCCCGCCGCTGACGAATGATGTTCCGGCAGATCTTCGCCATATCCTGGATATCAGCCTTGAATCGGGAATCGGCTCTGAAGCGCATGGCGTTGATGGCATCTGGAAACTGCGCCTTCTTGACGGACTCGACGAGCACTCTGGACAGCGCTTTCACATACAAGTGCATGTCGTCATTGAGGTAGAAGCTGTTCAGGCGGTAGTTCATCATGCACAGCGTGATGGTGTCAACCGTCAGCCGGGTAAAGTCATCGGCTGCATCGATAGGAGCCTCCGGACCGTGACGCGCCCTGTGCCCATCAGCGTACTGAAATAATTCGCGCGCGCGCTTGGGGATTTTTTTTTTTTTTTTTTTACCATTTCAGACACAGCTGCTCGATGATGTCTTTCATGGCATCAAACATGTCATGAATCTTGAGTGGACTGAAGTTGGGCAGTAAAATGCGGTGCGCAACACCCCACGCGTGGCTGCCATGCTGGGCTGTGAAGAGTCCGTCGCCGGCCGCCTCTCTCAGATAGAAAAGGGGACCGTAGACGACCTTACAGAACCGAGTCTCGTCGCTCAGCTCGTTGGCCAACGCTTGAGAGCCACAGATGATATCTCGTTTCGAGCCGGTGTATAGCTGTATGATAGGGCCTGCCACCCTTGGATCAGTCAAGATGGGGGAAGTCTTTTTTTTGTTTTTTTTTTCACTAGAGTAACGGGCCGCGTACCATAATCCTGCATAATCGCAACCACCGACTTGATCACATCATCTATGTCGACGTCGAGCACATTGCCGATCAAAGGGACCGCTTGATGCCATCAGCTGGGGGATGCAGGCTAGCGAGAGCGTACACAGGCAGGCGTTTCTTACGAGGTGGCCCAGGAATTGGCACGATGCCATTCAGCGATTCCTCGCGGGTCGGCTTGTTGCCTTGCAGCCAATGGAGTACCCACTGCACCCACGAAAGCTTGGGCGGTCGTCGGGTTAGCGAGGCCTTTGACAATGAGATGGAGTCCATTGCAATTTCCAACAAGATCACAAATTCACGGCGGGCGACTCACACGAACGAGTCCATCACGGGGCAAAAAGCCGTCTTTAAAATCAACGCCAATGGGACTCGCAGAGACAATGTCACTGTTTCTCTCCTAACAAACCGTTGTCGAACCATGGCCGGCGCAGCCGAGGCATAGCGGTGCTTACATGGCTTACATGGCTGGCCTGCAAGCGGGAAGCGGGATCCGATTGCCGGCCGGGATAACCAACGACGGACTAAGATCTGATGCAAGAAAAAAAAAAACAAAAGTGGACGGGTGAGGCGCAAAGGTACGCGGCAGGATGTGCAACTGCTGAATCCCGTGCCTGGACTCCGCGGCGCCCATAGTACCCGTGCCCCTTCCGCGCCGCGCACGCACGCTGACAAGCCGCGAATAGGCAAGGATGGTGGGAGTCGCATAACAGACATCACGTCCAGCCAGCCAGCCGATCGATATTAATGGCCGCGTGTCCACCCAGTTCCCTGACCCAGCAGTCTACACGAAACTTTGGTGCATTGTCATAGCGCAACGATTTACGCAAACATGGCGGCTCCCAGTTCCAAGACAGTTCGCAATCTCAACGGCAATTGGGCCGTGGTACGTTGACACGTCCTCGATCGTCGTCGTTCTGATCACCGTGGAGCTAATCTAGGTCACGCAGAACAGGCAGCTCTCTGATGATCTGTCGGCCACGTTGACCATGGTCAGTTTCAGCCCGACCAAGAAGGAGGTGAAAAAGAGGCCTCTGATTCTTTGCCGCTGACATTCGGGCCTACTGTAACAGCAAGGCCTCAGCTGGATCACCAGAAAAGTCCTGACGTCTGGGGGCATCAGCCTCGCCGTTTCCCAGGAAGACGTGCCGGCGGCCGAGTCGGACACCGGCGCGGCCGTTGTGAGGCTCCACCAAACCCAGACCGTCACCCCGGGCGGCTTCAAGAGCGAAGACGTCTACTTGCTGGATGGCGTCGAGCGGGAGCAGAATGCGCAGGCTTTTGGCACCCTCGTCACCGACGTCAAGTTTGTGGCGATCGACGAGGCACGGGACAAGGAGCTGGCCGGCAAGCTGCAGAGCGCGGGGACCACGGAGGTCATTGAGGAGTTTAGCAGTAGCAAGAAGGGCGGGTGGACGACTCTGACCAGCTGGGCTTTCGAGGATGTTGATGGGCTGAGGCGCTTCACCCAGAACAGCGTGACTGAAAAGGGTGAGAAGTCTGCCAAGGCGCGCTTGGTGTACGACTTTACTGAGTGAAGGAATTTTTGGTCCATAGACTTTTCAATTTTTGTATTGCCTCTCGTCAAGAGAAGATACAGTAGACATGAAAGCAACTTGAAAAACAAAAAAAAACGAAAATCAGCTCGCTCATGACATTGGTGACATTGGTGACATGGGTGACACTATGGCAGTAGGCCCCCCCCCCCCCAAAAATAAATTCACTTCTTTTGCGTATGAGAGGTGCCAGGAATCCCATTGAACTCTTGTTCCACTTATCCAACATGATGGACATTCCAACCAACTTTCCACGCGCGACGTAATCTTGGTGTATGCTGACAAGCCGTCCAGCACGATTTTCGGACAACTACGCAGAGGAAGCTTTCGCCAAGGCCGTGCTTCCTTGGGCTGATGATAAGCCCGGACGCACCATGGTCGGACTTTTGACCAAACTCGTCTTGTCAGCTCACATCTCCTTTTCTCTCTAGATCTGCCGTGATGTCCTTGGCGCGTCTCGCTCCGCATACAGATGGCCCGATATAAAGATATATCGAATCGGCCCATATCGGACGTGCCGTGTGCCCCAAGAATGCCTGCGATTGCTGTGATGGATGGACTCCGGGCCCGGGTACCGGACTCCCACGCACCGAAAAAGACGAATAGCACACGTCTAGAGATTGCTACCTCTTTTTGCAAGGAATTCCATGAGCCGAGAGGGCAACCTACACCGCTGGTATACAGTTACATAAAGGGCCACGGAGGGTGAAAAACTTTCTGCTTCGGGACTCTCACCCGCTCTTCATTGCATCATTCCTCACACCTCACAACTCCTATCCCCCACCCCTCTTCCTCAAAACGAGGCAATCGACGCTGCGTGCGGCAACAATCACCAACGCAAAAACAAGCAGGAAGGGAAAAAAAAAAAAAAACAAAAGGGTAGTCAAGATGAGTGCACTGGCAGACGAGTCCGTCTTTTCGCAAATCGCGCACTGGAACCAGGCGCAGGAGCTCCGGGCCCCTCGCACCAAGGACATCTTCAACAAGAACCTCGAGGAGGCGCTCGACATCCGCCGCAGCCAGCACAGCCTCATCACGCTGCGCAAGCGCCGCGACCACATCGACTTTTCCTCCAACGACTTCCTCTCCCTCTCGTCGTCGGGCCAGCTGCGCGAGGCTTTCCTCGAGGAGCTCGGCCGCCACCCGGACTTTTCCCTCGGCAGCACGGGATCGCGCCTGTTAGACGGCAACCACGACTACTTCGAGGCGCTCGAGGATGAGATTGCCGGCTTTCACGGCGCCGAGCGCGCGCTGATTGTCAACTCGGGCTTCGAGGGCAACAGCGCCATCTTCTCGGCCATCCCGCGGCCCGGCGACGTCATCGTCTTTGACGAGCTCGTGCACGCCAGCGTCCACGAGGGCATGGCCCGCTGCTCGGCCATGGTCAGGCAGTCGTTCCGCCACAACTGCGTCGACTCCCTCCGCGACACCCTCGAGATGGTGCACGAGTCGCAGCCGCTCGTCCAGCGCGGCCAGCGCACCGTGCTCATCGCCGTCGAGTCCGTCTACAGCATGGAGGGCGACTTTTGCCCGCTCGCGGAGCTGGTCGAGGCCGCGCAGGAGGTCTTTCCCAAGGGAAACTTTCAGTTCATCGTCGACGAGGCCCATACCACGGGTGTCGTCGGCGAGAAGGGCGTCGGGTTGGTCTCGTCGCTTGGGCTGCAAAAGGAGATTGCCATTCGCTTGCATACGTTTTCCAAAGCTCTGGGGGCTTCTGGCGGTACGTCTCTCTTCATTCATTCCCCCTTCCCTTTCATTCGGGATCCTCCTTTTGTCACGGGGGAAAAAAAAAACATGAACTGACTCGGGTCACTCAACTCTCTCCCTCTCTTGACAGCTGCTATCCTTTGCAACGACACAGTGAGAAACATGCTCATCAACCACGCACGACCCATCACCTTCACCACCGCAGCTTCGTTCCCAACGCTCGCCGCGGTCAAGTCTGTCTACGGTCTGCTTGCGTCAGGAAAGACCGAGCCTGTAAGTCGAGTTGTTTCCACCAACATCTCCCCATTTTTTTTTGCCGATGACGAGGTCCAAAGAAAGTTTTTTTTTTTTTTTTTTTGCTGACGCCCTGGTCCCTCCCCCCCGTGTAGTCTCGGCTGCGCCTCTACGATCTCATCCGGCTGTTCTACAAGGAAATCACCGGCAACCCGGCCTACGAGGAGGTGCGAGACGAGGGCATCATCAGCATCCCCATGGCCGACGACTGGGAGTCGCAGACGTACCTGACGCACATTGTCGCCGTGCTGACCGAGCCACGCCACAACTACTTCCTCTCCCTCCACCTGCAGCTGCTGCGTTTCTGGGTCTTTCCCGTGGACCCGCCGGCCGTGCCCAAGGGAACGAGCAGGGTGCGCGTCGTGTTCCACGCCAATGCCACTGAGCAGCAAGTCATTGATCTGGCCGAGGCCATCATCGAATGGGCCAAGGAGATGCTGGAGATTAAACAGAGCGGCAAGGAGGGCACCTTGCCCACTGCTGCCCAGCAGGTCTACAAGATTACTTCCTTGACTCCTCGATTTGACCAGTTCCAATAGAGAGGCCGGGCATGTCTTGTTTCTCTTTTCCCCTTCTTTTTTTTCCCTTGACGATAGATGATCAGTCAATGCATAGTTTATTCCTTTACGCCTCTAATACTATGCCGTGCGTGTATTCGTGTTCGAATTGTGACTTTCTTTCTTTCTTCGTCTTTTTTTTTTTTTTTTTTCCCTCCCAAACGTCTACCCATGCCGCCTCACCAAAATCCCCATTCGTGCGTGTACCAATCAAAGTCCACCAAGCTGCCAAATCTACCTGGATTTACAGTGGGATCTGGGGGCGATCTCCCGCTGGCAGCGCAAACAAATTGCCGGCCGGGCATGGGCTGCCTCCGGTCCGGAGTGGCTGGAAATAAGGTTTGTCCGATATGGGTAAACCGGACCTGGGTATTGCGCAATCCCTTCGCTGACCGTTGAGGAGAGTGCGTAGGTGGCGGAACCAACCCCCTTCCCACCAGTCGCTCCAGCACACCAACTCGTTTTCACCGCCGTGTAAGCTGGAGCCTGGCGGTGGGCCATGCATGCACGACGCTGAAAGACGTGGGCGCCCGGGATTCGTTGTGTCAGACCGGGATCGTGAAGAACAAGGAGGGTCGGTAGCGTGGGGTTCATGCATGCCAGGCAGGGAGAGAGGGAGGGCCCGGATCCCGGAGTCCGTTGCCCTCGGCCGGGACGGGCAGCGATGGTGGCTGACGGTTGACGGTAGGTGCACACACCATCGGTGTAATGCCCGTATCAATCAGGGATTATTCCCGCGACGCCGGCAAGGGGGCGAGTGGCGCTGAAGAACGCCGGATCTACGACAACTTGCAGTCACTTACCGCCCTTTCGTGCCTAAACGCCTGCGACAGTCAGCAGCTAAGTTCTAGCCCGGCATCTGGCAAAAAAGGGTCACTCATCAGCCTGGGAACCTGGACAGTTTCGATGCTTCGTTCTCGCTTTCGAAAGAGTGCCGCAGTCCCCGGTGTGGGCTCCCGGCGGCCCTCACACATCCCTGCCAGGTTCGGTATACTGCTCCTGTGCAGACACGGCCCCCTCCTTCGATCTCCGTCAGGGTTTGTGCGGCGTGAAGCCGCGCTGCACAATGTCGCGGATTCTCAGCGAGAAATGATCAATGCGTCCAATTCTGGTCTTCTGATCAATGCAAATGTCTTGGCCTACGTACTTTCTATCTGGCTTTCCTGTCCTCTCCGAGTACTCACAATGTAGCCATGCATGCCGTCTTTCGGATTCCGCCAACCCCGTCTAGGATACTGTATGTATGCTGCGTGCTTTTTGCCGTGTGATGTGCTGCGCCTCGAAACAAACAACGTGCGGAGAGGTGCACGAGAAAATTCAAGCGCCTATTCGCCGACAATGCTCCTGTACCTGATTCAAGCTATGTCTCCATTCCGTGATGAGACTGATTGCCCGTAATGTTAAAGTCCCACATCCCCTTGCCTTCCTCGGTCGAGAAATCGTGCATGCCCATGAGATCATTTCCTCTGGTGAAGCTGTTGAACGAATCCGTGGTATTCTCCCACATGGTCATGAGCGAATCCAGATCCTCCCGGGGGTGCAGTGAATCCTGCATCGCGCCGGGAAGCAGAGAAGTCTTGCCGTCGTAAGTGTGCTGCTGGTCGTCGTCTCCCTCCCGCTCGAAATTATGCACGTGTGCCGGCAATGGGAAAAGATTGATGAAGCCCGAATCCGGAGAAGCGCTGCTCTTCTTGCCATCAACGAGGTCCTGGGCGAGTTGGGCAAGGATCCGGACGAAGCTGGCAAACCTGGTCACAAAGGAATTCTTGGTCGCAAAGATGGAGACATTTTCGAGCGAGGTTGCTAAGAAGCTCAAAAGGTCCACGTCAGATCTGACAAACTGTGCATCTTCCAGGTGGCTAATGACGTGGAGAGTTGCTGTCGGGGGAAAAGATATGACCAGCCTGTAGGTAGTCTGTCAGCCCAGTCCGCGATCCTGGTTCGATGGCTCATGTTCTTACCAGGCAAAACTGGGACAATGATCGTGTTTCGCCGTGACTTCCCATAATTGCTGCAGTAGGCGCAGGCTCGCGCGGAAGTCTTCGAAGATGGAGGCCCGCGCGTCCGTCTCCTCAATGAAAGGACCGAGGAGACGCATGCGTGCATAGTGATACGCAATTTCCAGTTCAAGCCTCCAGTACGGGGGAAAGTGTGAAGCCACTCCCACGTCCTGCTCATCAAGATGGCATGTCGCCCGCCAGGCCCGAAGTCTCGCCTGGATTGACCTCGTCCTCGTGCTGCCTTGCTCTTGCATCGTTGCATTCTTTGAGTAGAGGATCATGTACGCATCCTCCTCAATCTGGGCCAGAGCAAACTTTGCATCCATGAGCGATGAGATGTCTTGTGGCGTATTCAGGTTTCCCGTGGCCATCATAGCTTCGACCGAAATGGCGGGCGACGATCCTATGTTCCAGCAAACTGCCTTGTCCAGGTAGTACAGGCATTGAAGAACATTGCGCCTTTCGACGATGTCCTCTGGCCGAAGTCTTGAATTCTGTGATGACAGAGCTTGCGGTTCGTACAGTCCCATGGACTTGGCCACGTGGGCGGCCAACGTCAATGTGAGACTGAAAATGTCCTCTGAGAGGCACAGCTGCGCTACGAAGCACTGTTTCTGAGGATCAGCGACCGATCACAGAATCTGTCACAGAGGGGCGCGAAATCAATGGCAGGAGGGCATGTGTACCAGGGACAACAATGCTTGAACGTTGATCAGGCGCGGGCTGACGAGCTGTTCTACTTGCACCATGGCTCGACTTGCGTTGCTGATGAATGATTGGACGAGTTCCACATCAATGGACTCTGTTATGGCGTCAAGACTGGGAGATGAACTGCTTCTTGCCCGCGAGTGCAGAGTCCTGGCGGTTAAGGTGAGCAGAATCATATTGTTCGCGCAAATCGCGAACGGCTTATTGCTCGAGGGGCTGGAGTCGGCGCGAGACGCCTCAAGAAGGCGGCGAAAGCCATCACGCGTCCAAATGGGCAGGTTTGGGTTGATGGAGTCAAAGTATGGATCAATCAGCGCCTCGAGGATCAAGATGGGAGGTTCCTTGATGGTCGAGCCGTCATTGATGTTGGTGATGAGCGTTTGGCTCGCGGAGTAGCCGAGCTCTCTGATGCTCTCGCGCGCCGTGGCAGTGTTGCTCCCAGCTCCCTCGGGCTCAGGCATGGACATGTCGTCAATATTGTGCACGAGCGACAACAACGAGGTTGGCCCGACACAGCGTTCGTAGCCCTGGGCATCGCGGACAACGTGGTAGCGAAAGGGGGACGTGTCCGAAAGAGAACTGCTGCTGCTGCCGCTCACGCTACTGCTGTGTTTCGGCGTCAATCTGGCAAAGGCGCCGTACTCATGCTTCCATGCCAATGCCGACTCGTCATCGTGCACCGAACCGGCCCTGCTCAGTAACGCCGAGTCTAATCGCTGGAGTGACCGTTGCACGCCATGGATGTTGCCTTCGATGAGGCGCAGTCGCTCTCCGATCGTCGAGATGGACTTGTTTCTGCACAAAAATAAAATAAAATTAAAAAAAAAAATACGTCAGCAAGTCGAGTCAGGAAGATCTCCGGATGCGACCTCCCCAATGGCTGCAGCGGGTTGCGTGCACGGCTCACGGCTCGCATGCGAGATCGACTGCGTGGAAAGTCGGGGGTGAGAGGATCTCTCATGTTGGTCACTCACAGCATGACAGTCTGATTCGGCTTCTTTCCCTGTCCAGACCAATTACATTCCAGATTCATCCGGTTGCAATTTGCACAGTTGGGACGCTCCTTCCCGCAGCGAATTTTCTTGATTCGACATTGATCGCATGCTGTTATTTCTTCCCCCCCCCCGCTCGCCATGGTCACCGGTCACTCCTTGTTCCTTTGCAGCCAAAAGCCGGGGATGGATGGAAGGAAGGGGAGATGTGCATACCTAGGTGGTCTCTGGTATTTGGCGAGTCCTGTGTGCCACATTTCATGTTCGGTCAGCCACTGCACGAGGGAGCAGGTTGCAGCGGTTGCGGGCAGAGATGGAGATGTGGGAGGGATTCCAAAGGAGAAATTACCTCATTGGCGCCATCCCGCGATCGCTTTTTGTGTGACATTTTGGGAGCAGGGTCCAGACTTGCGTTGCACATGGGGGAATCATGGGACGAGAGTGAGTCTTTTGGTCTTTTGTTCGGTTGATGTCGAAGCCTTGCGTCGACCCCTTCTTTAGTGCAGGACATCCGTCGGCTGATATCATTTTGGGCTGCAAGGGTTCAGAGAAACATTCCCTGTATGTATAATCCTCTTTGGGGGCGATGGTAGTGCTGTGAGCGGCGAATAATCCGCCCGCCTTAGCTCTTGGCCGCGTACCGATGAAGCTCAAGGCAGCCAATGATCCCTTGACCTCGCCGCCAAACTATTCATCTCAGCAGTTGAGGAGCCCTGCACAGTCTCGAGCGTGCCGGTCGCTGGATCCTATCCTCCCCCGCACGCGACGCATTGGGTTGGCCTGCCAGCAGATAGCTCCTCGTGCCGGTTGCTCCTGATTCTGGTAGATATGTGACCCGAGACCCTTATCACAAACACCCCGAGTTGCTGGAGTCGGCGACGGTCACCCCGCATTACGACTCTGAGAACAATACTGGACGTCTCTGCGTCGCACGGGCAGCAACACAAGCTTACTGGGTGCCAGCCTGTTCGAACAAGGCCACAAAGCGATACGATACCTGGTTTCTAGCAGGTCTCGCATTCCCCTCAGTAAGCACCACGCTATCTTTCGTCACCCCGATGTGGACCACGCTTACCCGCGTCACAGCAGAGAGGGAAACTATGCGACTCTCGACATTTGCTGGGCTTCTGTGTCATCGTCTCACGCCAACTCATTTCGTTCGGCCGTTCGTTCTCTCGGGTCTCTATGGAAGGAAGCTGACGGTGACGCCGTTGTCAGCCGTTTAGGGCAACCGGCGTCGCGCAGAACGGGAAAGCGACCTGTCCGCGGCCCGCAGGACAGAGGCAAACGTTGACCAGAGGAGGAATGGAGGTAAACAGAAAAGATGGAGCTTTCATGGACGAAATGATGACGATTGCCTTTTTGTAGATCGTCATTTCGTAGCCGGCGGCATCTTCCCCCTTCCTGTTTTTTTTACCAAATTTTGACTCTGATGAATGCAACAAGTGGCACTTGACCAGACCATCCGGGTGATGACCTACGACAATCGCCGCCGTTGGGGTAAAACACGTCTCCGGAGACCCCAGAAACGTTTGTATGTAATCCTCCGAAATAGTCGGCGGTGCCATTCGCCGTTGCAACGGTCTCAAGTGATCGCCAGCTAGTTCAGTGACGGCCCGAGGCCATGCCGGCCGTGCCAACTATCTCTGCCCCATTCCTCGATCGTGGCGCTGGCGGCACTATCGGTACATCTGCATGTCGTTTCACTTGCTATACGTTTATCGACAGCGCCACCCGGGTCACTCGGCTATTCCAATCACGACGGCTGCTCCGGCTCACAAGACTCTGACGTGAGACGAGACGATCAAGTACGATAAAGACGACAGACGTCGCCAGGCGGGCGATGTTGCGCATTCCGAATGTCCAGGTCACGCACGACGAGATAGAAACGTGATGGCGTCGTCGTCGGTGTCTTCCAGAACTACGCTAGTCGGTAGCGCAGGAATCGTGTGCGACGAGGTCGCGCGTCAAGATTGGCCCAAAGCGGCGATCACGACCAATATCGACAAGGCTGGTTGTATGGTACGGTCTGGTCCCAGCCCATCCCGCCGCGGCCCTGCCAACCGGGCTGCATGGTGCGGAGTTGTGGATACTTCGTGACAGCTACGGCCGAATATCTGACCTGGACACTGAGACCTTCTCTTCACGTGCAGAAAGATGAGCAACAGTGATCGGGACGACCGGCAGGCTCAACTTTTCATGGTGATGTCGCGAGATTTGAGGACCCGACCCGATCCGACTGTGAGATTTTGGAAAGTGACTAGGCGCACGGCAAAGGTATGTACGCCGATCCTTGGCTGAGTTGTCTTCTTGGACCGCTGTCCTTTGGAATGGGCGGAGGCTGAGCCGTGTGGAGGAAGGAGACAGGAAGCGCGCGCATGCCCCGACAGGTATAACCGCTTCACCTCGTTGCCCGCATTGGCCCCACTCGCCCGCTGCACTAGATTGGTGCGTACGGCGCGTTCTCGACTCGCCGGAACTCAATTATGCAGGGTCAATCATGCTTATTGCAGGAACGCGGGTCACACCGCCCAGGAGGAGCAGGATTGGCAGACAGCCAGGAACCGGCCGAAGCCACTTGGTCATACTTGAGAGCATCTAACGATCTCGGGGAACAGAATGTAAGCCTTGCATTGATTGCGCGTACGTGACCTTGCAGCGTGGCAGCTTCGAGTCAGCAAATTGGCCAGCAGTCCTCAATCAATCTTGCCAGAAAACCCTGGGCGAAAAAGCTGATCGGGTTTGGACGACAGCAACCGGACGACAGCAACCGGCCGACTATCGGCGGACGAACGTCCTCGTTGATGCAAAAATTCTGTTTACGACCGTCGCCCTCAATTTGCACGGGCACCCGACGATTCGCGGTCCTCGGTGATGACACGGGCCTAACGACATCGCTGAAGATGCTCCGGAATTAGACGAAACTCGACCACCGCTACGCCGTCCATGCCAAGATCCTAGCGTGGACGCAGGGTCCACAGAACGCACGCGCACGTCGACGCGAAAATAGACACTGAAGCAAATGGCAAAGATGCCATGCAGCTTAAATGTTGAGGGGCCGGCACGACGGTGAGGAAATGTGGAAAGGGAGTGTCAGCAGTGGGGTGGTTTACCATTGTCTGGACGCGTGTGCCCGACTCTTCAAATTGACATTTTGATGGATGACCGATGTTGCGCAGATTTTACTCTATTCGAGGGTGTATTGCGGCTGCAGTGGCCGCGCGCAATCGCTCCCAGAGCCTCGAGATCATCGACGCCGCGCTTGGCCAATTGGGATCTCATGTGATGGGATCTGGATCAACCTGTCATCGGTAGAGCTGGAAAACATGGCACTTGACTCAGCAGTCATGATGCGCTTTGACCGAATTGATAAGAAGGAAGCCAAAAGGGAATCTCCCCCCCCAAAAAAAAGAAAAAAAAATTGACGCCGACTATGAATCGCCACGGCATTCCATTGGGCTTGGCTCGACGGATGTTCCTGGCATTTCAAGAAGTGTCATTGCGCTTCGCAACAGATAAATTGCCCGTGTGGACCGACATGACATGCGAGCATCTCGGCATCTAGGCAGATGTCATGCAATTTACGAGATCCTGCGGAGCCACATTGAAGGGTTCGAAGATCGCTGCCCTGTCAAAGTCACAAGTGCGTCTATCATCCCATGTACTGGCGCTTGCTGTCGGGTAAGGTTAACTGTCGTTGGCGCTTGTCTTCAAATGTCAATCAGCCGTTGGAAACACCAGACTGTTTTGACGCAGCACTCAATTGACATGGTGACAGCCAACACTCCGGCTTCCTTATTTGTGATTAGAAAAAAAAAACACACCCCCAAAAGATCATATCGGGCCGGGTTAGAGAGTGAAGAACGAGTATGGATGGTAAGCTAACGATTGCCATCGCCGTTACCACTGCTCGCTTTCACTGGAGAGGATTCGCTACAAAGGAAGCTCGATAGCGCATGAGAGAGAAAACTATCCAGGCAAGAGCTCTCCTGACTCGGGAAGAAAGCATCGTCACCAGAAGTTTGTTATTCTTGTCTTGCTAAGCCTCTCATGGGTCTCTCGCTCCTGCTACAATGGCTTCCTCGGTAGAGACGGAGAACGTAATAGCCTCGGCATTGATATGCAGACAAATGAAATTGATGCTGTCGTCATCATGGTGAACGCCGAGGCAGCGCTATTTATTTCCAAATGGCGAAGCCGATGTTTCAGATGTCACCCATGAAGACGCATGCTCTTGGCGTCATGGAGATGGAGGATGTACATCGCGATATATCGCAGGGATAGCTATACGTGCCCGATTTTGAGCGAATCGCGTGTCTGCGATCTTGCGACTCATGTAATCTGGGTGGCTCTGGGAGCTGATCCCCTCAAAGGGAGCCCCAGTATGAACCGGTACATTGGTAAAGCATGACGCAGGGCCGACGATTTGCGCAGCTTCGCGAATCGGAATGAATAGGGCCCCCTCTTTTTTAAATGCATTGGCGTGATGAGTTCGTAGTCTGTTCGCGACGGTTGTTTTGGTCCTCGCGTACAGGAGGTCCCAGAATTATAAAGAAAGCAAACTCCCTCGTAAAATAACAAAGTCTCAGATCCTGCGAATGGCAAAGGCGAGTTCGGCTCGACAGCAGCTTATCCGGATTTGTTCCTGAATAGGAAACAACATGCGTTCCAATTGGATGGTCTCATGTGTGCTGGGCCTGCTTGGGCTAGGCCAGGCAGCGCCGCCGTCACTTCGCCAGCTTCCGACCGAGGTCTGGGTATACGCCTCCATTTCACCGGAGCAGGCCAAACAAAACGGAGGCTTTGCGCCGGCGCAGCCCGACATGGAATTTGCCGACTTCAGCATTTACAACCATTACGCATCCGAGTCGGCAAAGTCGCCCTACGTCTCGACGTGGGAATCCGCTCCCGAGGCCGAAGCGCACGGTCCCAGTCAAGGTGGTGGTTGGCTGTTCAAGATCCATGCGACCGAGAACTTTGTCGATGTCAAGGATACCCTGGGAGAAAAGAAGATCGGTGCCCCGAACTCTTTCCGGCCCATGTTCGCAGCAGCTGGGGGCATTCGTTGGGACCAGACCATAAGCTCAACTGCCCTGCCAAGAGGAAGTGACACAGGAAAAGCGGCAAGGAAAGAAGTTCCGAACAAGGACTACGACAAGACGAAATACCAGGGACACAGGGCGAGTGGCGCCGTCCGCGGCCTGGCTGGTTTCCCGAAGGAAGACAAGATCTGGGACAAGGTCCCGTTCAAGGCACACAAAGACGAAGATGTCAAGTCGAACGGGCTCAAGTTCCTCAACGAAAAAGGCGCAGCAGCGTTACTGAGTCAGGGTTCCGGATGGCCAGTCAAAATCTCAGGAAAGCAGCAGCCTGCAGCGAAGGGAACGCAGCAAGCCAGCGGTCAGGCGACTGCTTCAAAGGGACCCGGCAAGTTTGTGTTCTACAGCGATACCGTTTCGCCAGCCGAAGCTCAAAAGATGGGCGGATTCGCTCCCCGTCACAAGGAAGCTGACGGCGAAAAGCTCCCCACCAAGATTGCGCTCGTCGTCTCAAACAGCTTGGGCGAGGCTGTCAAGAGGGCCGGTGCCTCAGGAGACAAAGAGCGCTGGGTGTACGCCGTACACGCCACCCCAAACATGGTCAAGGGCAAAATGGCCAACACGCCCTTCACTCTCGCCGTGGGAGGCTTGGTCTGGCCACAAGTTGTTGGCTATCTCAAAATCAGCGACGACTTCAAAATGCCCGAGAAGCCTGCCGCGATCAAGAGCAAGGCTGAGCTCAAGACACATTTCGAAAACGCAATCACGGATTTTGGAGAAAAGTTCAAGCCTCACGCCGAAAAATTTCAGAACAACAAGGACTTTGAGGGTGCTTTTGACGAGACCAAGGAGCAAGTTGGTATTTTCCAGCAAAACAAAGACTACGACAAGAAGAAGTTTACGAAATACGCCATGAGCAAGGAGACACTGAAACCGTTGTTCGTGTCATCCGATCTGGTGGCCTTTATGGACAGGAATGCCAGAGCTGTCAGGGAGTCTGTCGGCTGGGACGCAAAGACCACCGCGTTGTCTGCATTGAGCAAAGCAGCTGCCGCCCCCGCAGCAGCGCAGAAAGCCATCACGCCACACGACGAGGGAATCCGATCAAAGACATGGGACTGGTTCAAGAGCCACGAGCTGGCTGTCGTTCTCGCACCCGCCGTTCTGGCACTCAACCTGATTCCTGGCATTGGCGAGCTCGCCGACGGCGCCGAGGCAAGCCTGATCGCTGCCGAGAGCGCAGAAGTTGCCTTTGAGTCCGGTCTCGTGGCAACCGGAGAGGGAGCCGCCACGGTCGGAAGTGAAGGCGTCGCGGAAGGCGTCGCAGGGGGCGTTGCCGAAGGAGGTGCAGGAGGTGCTGTCGAGGGAGGTGCAGAGGGCGCTGCGCTGGAGGGCGGGAGCAGTGTCACCGGGAGCAGCAGCGGCGGCAGCGGCAGCAACACTCTTGCTGGGTCCGCAGAAGATCAGATCAACAACCTGCCAGAACCTCCGGACACGATCCCCGAACTAGAAAACGCCCCGGAGCCGCCACAAGGATTTCCAAAGGAACGGCCGAAGCTGAACGGGCTGCGCAAGAAACCAAAGATTCCCGGCAGGCAAAAGGAAATCAAGCAAAAGATCAAGGAAAAGGACGGTTTCGGTGCCAGCCGGGCCACGGCTTGAGCTGCTAGTGACCCAAAAGCCTTTACGCCAGGCTGCGCGCCACATATCGGTGAATGGGAAACAGGCAAGATCGATGGCGCCCCTGTGAGCTGTAACATGGTGTCACAGATCATGAAAGCTCGGTGACCTCGAGTCCCCACGCTGCATCGGATCATAGGGCATTACTCACCAACCAAGACGTTCGGCAAAGCGTCGTTTTCTCTTCCGGCAGCGGGACGAATCACCGCTTTGCGCCTTCCTGGCAACGAAGCGCCTAGCTTTCAAGCAGTGCGCTTCCTCAACCCGTCCAAATATCCACCATTGCCACTCGACAGAAGTTCCAGTAGAGGCTTCAGAGGCAAATCGATGCTGGGGCATCTGTTCCAAAGTCAGGGCTGCTGCGCGGTCCGCAGCTACTGTCACGCACGTGCACAACACGTATTTCTATCGGGCTTCGAGCCAAACACCGAGGCCTACTGCAGGCGGTTTCTCTGAAGAAAGTCCCGATTAAGATTGCTAGCTCATTTTTTTTCTTCTTGTGCTTTTCGCTTTGAGATACCTTGGTCTCTGCGTTTGTTAGTCACGAAACATCATGGGTATGAATATGGGAGTTGGACTTCTAGGATATGAGATCGAATATGTTATGTGTCAAAGACTTTGTAAATGTGTGATGAGAATGAATTGAGATCCGGATTTGAACATGTTGAATTAGTAAGATTGTGAGTTGGGCTATCAATACTGAGTGCACTTCATTTGCACTAGGGCTGTAGGAGGCTGGAGGGCGGGCACGAGGGAAGAGTGATCTTGCATCAGACAGCATACCTGGAAAAAGCTCGTTTCGACGCGACAGAGGGACCTTGGGTGGAGACGTATCAACTTTACTACACAGCTTATTGTACTTCCGATAACTCGCCTATCCTGCACGGGGTTTCCTCTGCCGCCAGGATGTGTTCCACACAACTCTACTCTTGGCTTTGGCGTTGGCCTGCGAAGGCGCTCATTAACGACCTTTTGAGCTCATCTCATTGTAAAGCTTACGTCGCTGCGAAGGCTGAGCTGGGACAGGTTCCCAATTGCCAGGTCACCTCGAATAGTCGCGCGGCTTCCTGCATGTCAGAAGTATGTCATGTACAAGACATGTCCAGTTTTCGATAACTCAATGAATTTCGTCAAGACTTTCTTCTGCCGGGAAATGACGGCCACGTGGGTTAGGCAATTACGGCGGACAAATCTAAGGCGGAATGAGCCAAGGTTCTTTCCTGATCCTAGCTTGCGTGCTGGAATCCCAACCCCAACAAAGTTACGCCCGCTAGAGACCGAGAAAACAACTGTGACGTATGATTATCACAAGGCTCTGTTGCCAAGGTAGCGACAGATAAAGATTGAAGAATTTGGGGATGTTTCCTGGCTTTGATCGGAGGCTAGGAGATTGTTTCAATGCTCAATTCCGAGATCCCAGGCTCCATCACAATTTACGTATACGAGGGCATCCGGAGAACTCGTCAAGGGTACACACACTGTAGAAAGCCCCACGACCCCAGATCATGGTAGCCACCAAGACCCATCCGGGCCGGTGGGAGAACGCTTTAGCTAAGCAAGCAACATCACGCAAGCGAACTTACGACCACGCCTGCTCAAGGCCATGCCATGTCTCCGGACCTTCTTAGGCCCAGCGCCTACCAAAGCTTGGCATACGGAGAACAATAAGGCTTGAGCGCAAGTATGCAGCACACAACGTGATGGAAGAGTGGCCTCAGCTATCGCATGCCTTTTGCGGAATGTCATCGGCCCTGGTCGGAGCAAACAAATCTTCACATTCCGATCCGGTTCAAGAGCAAGGAGAAAGATAAGAGGCCTTATGTTCGCGTTGAAGCGAGAGCGGAGCCACAATACGCGCGTCGCCAATGATGGACTCGATTCGTCGACATTGGAGCAAAATCAAAACTCCGGAGGCTCACACAGAGGCGCACAGAGGCTCACACAGAGGCGTGTAGTCACTACAGGATCAGGTTGCAGCAACGTTGAAGCAAATGAACTGATGCTGCCCGCTTGGACTCAAGCTTTGGCTCTCGAGAGACTCAACGCCGAATCATTGTTTCACGGTTTGAAGTTTTGAATGGTACCGGAGCGTGTGTTTGGTCGCGGTCCACTCGAAAGTCGTGTATCGCAGATGATTGTGTTGCGTTGTCTTTATTCAATGTGTGATGCTGATGGGTGAACACGTGCGCTTTGGTTTACCAAAACAACGTGCCAAGGAACAGGAGTGTTACGTGGATCAGGAAAATTTTCACGCTCACCACCACGTGCCCCGGATCACTGTTCGCGGGCCAAGAGCGATCGTGCGTCGGCCGTCCCGTGCTGCTCGCCGCCATGACACTGCTCGGCCGTCGGTCATGGTTGACGCACACCTGTCTGTCGAGATCAGCGACGGATAAATCAGCTCCTTCCGTCGGTAGACGAGGATCGTCGCCTGAGTGACGCTTGCCAGGCGGGCAAAAGTGGCCGCCACCGAGTCAAGTTTGGAGCTGCCAACGTGCGAGTGCCAGCCGTTCATCTGACCAGGGCTGAGCAGAAAGTAGAAAAGTCCATCCGCCGCTTACGCAATAGTTATTTCTCGATGTACAACGCCACGATTCAGGCCGCGGCGCGCGCATGAGCGCGGAACAATGCCATGAAATGCGCGGGGGTGATCCTTGCGTGACGGGGCTGAAGCCAATTGAATTTACCACTTGACACTGGCCGCGTAGATCTCCCCATCTTCTGCACTGGCGGCGCCCATCCAGGAACGCGAGATTTTCGGGTTTGAGACCGATTGAGGGCCAGGAATAGGCTTGTCCACTCGTCATTGCACGTAAGCCTGAGCGCAAGGCACAGTGACGGCACGTGCTCTTTGCAGCTCTTTTTCAATCGCTGCCAAGAAAAAAATTAGAAGATGGATAGGGCGGCACATTATGTCAAATGGCAATGCCTAAGCAATGAATAATAATCTAGCCCTTTCCCCCGCTCATTCATCGTTCCTGCTGCCTGAAAAAATAAGGTTGTTGCTGAATACTACTTTAGGAATACATAACGTTATAGTGTGCCTGGCTGGCGTGGGGCCGCTTACGTTTCCAGATTGCAATTTCATGCCTCAACGCGTGCCTCCCGCGGCGTCGGGTCGGAATTGCCTCCGTTGACATGCCCGTTGATTTTTCTCGAGGAATAGTACCCCTCGAGTGAACATTTGGACGAGAGATGAATTGGAAAAAAAAAAAAAGAAAATTGTCAAGCTGCTTTCTCTAAAGTAGTCAACGTGGAATCTCTTCTTCTTGAGCGGATTTCATTCGTCGATTCGCCTCCATTCATGCAGCAATGCGCGACAAGCTCGAATGGCAGATTGATGAGTTTCCTGACTCAAATTTTCGAGTGCTCGAGGAAAATTTGAGTATTTCTCGCAGAGCGTCCACCACGTGCGCAGGGCCTTGACTAAGTCAGCGCATGATTTCTTGGTGCGGAGATGCCCAGAGCGCATTACTCGTCCGCACCTCTCGCGAAGCGAGCCAGCAGGGGCTTGCTTACACGGCCGGTTGGTTTTCGATACTGTGATGCGAAAATGCAAGGTCTGTTATAAAGAAGCCTGCGATCCCTCACAGGTTAATGTTGTGGCAGGACAGGTAAAGCAGTCTATTTCATTCTTTTGCACCACGTTCATTTTCGGTCACCAGAATCATTCCGTTCATTGTCACTCATTTCATGCCGTCACGGCCTTCCCCTCTCTTCATCTAGTTACTGAATGCTTCGTCCCTCGCTTACACAATGAAGCTGCAAACGGCCCTCACTATATTGGCCTTTGCCTGTGCCTCAAATGGCTGTCTGCTGCCCCACGAAATCGATGAGATTGAGGGCAGGGCGACGGCGGCTCCACGCCTCTCGATCCGCCAGGCCGGGCAAAAGTTCAACAAGAAATGGGTTCCCGTCGGCTCTGCCGATCGATTCAAGGGGGGCGCGACGGTGCCCCAGGGCATCGGCTCCAAGCCCCAGGACTTCGACAACGCGTCCAAGCTCTCGATCCTGAACGTCAAGGAGATCAAGTCCGGGCTCGACGGTCTCGTCAAGGCGTACGGCAACAAGATCAAGGTCCAGTCCTCCGCTGAAAAGACGGTGGAGAGTCGTGACATCTGGTACGGCGTCGTCGGCGGCCACGACAAGCCTCGCGTGTTCCTGACCAGCGGGGTGCATCCCCGCGAGCGCGGCGGGCCCGACAACGTCTTATACTTCGTCTCGGATCTGCTGTGGGCAAACAAGGAGAACAAGCCCCTCCAGTACGGCAAAAAGAAGTACAGCGTCGAGGATGTCCGCAAGGCACTCGACATCGGCATCGCCATCATCCCCGCCGTCAACCCGGACGGGATCGAGCACGACCAGAAGACGGACTCGGCCTGGAGGAAGAACCGCCGACCCACCAAAGGAGGCAACTTTGGCGTTGACATCAACCGCAACTTCGAGTCGTTGTGGGATTACAAGCGCCTGTTTGCGGAGGGGAAGGCGAAAATGTCTGACGACCCTGCCCAAGGGACCTACGTCGGTCCGGCACCTTTGTCTGAGCCCGAGACCCGAGCTGTCGCCAACGTGTTCGACAAAGTGAACTCTTTGACATGGTTCATGGACATCCATTCCGTCATGGGCGCGTTTCTGTATGGATGGGGCAGCGCCACGGAGCAGCACAACGAGCCGGGCATGAACTTCAAGAACACCACCTGGGATGGAAAACGTGGTTTGCGCAGCAGCGGCTACAAGGAGTACATCGAGAAGGATGACTTCAATGCCCAGGTATCCATTTCAGAACAGATGGTCAATACCATTGGTGTGGCCGCCGGCCAGAGCGGTCGCTACAGATCGATCCCGACCGTGGCGCTGTACCCGGCCCTCGGCAGCACGGACGATGCCATGGCGAAATACTACAACGGGACCTGCGGCGCGAACCGCATCAACGCCGTGACGTTTGAGTTTGGACGTAACTATGGATCGGGTCGCGGCCTTGCCGAACAAGAGATCTTCTATCCTGACGCCAACGAATACATGGATAATGTGATGCACACGGCTGTGGCCATGATGGAGTTTGTTCTCAATGCCGCGGGCGAGGCTGGCAAGGAAAAGACCTATAAGTGTGACGGCCAGAAGCCCGACGAGCAGCAGCAGCAGCAGCAGCAGCCGGAAGAATGCAAACAGGACGATACACCACGCCAGAAGCTCGATGACCTGTGCAAGCAAAAGGTCATCGCCGCGCTCAGGGCCTGCGCCAAGCGGCAGCCGAATGCAGACCTCCAGGTCTGCAAGAGCGAGGTCATGCCCGCCGTGCAGCGATGCCAGGCCGATCCCAAGAAGGAGGTCTGTGGACAGGGGCAAGACCAGCCGCAGCCACAACCGCCAAAACCCGAACAACCTCAACGACCCGGCACGCCCAAGCCGCAGCAGCCCCAGCGGCCGAATGCGCCCAACAAGCCGGAGGAGCCCAAGCCCACCGAGCCCAAGCCCACCGAGCCCAAGCCCACCGAGCCCAAGCCCGCAGAATGCAAAGTGGACGAGGAGAAGACTGCCGGAATCGCCAGGCAGTGCAGAATCGAGGCTTCCAAGTGGTACGCGCAGAACTGCGACCGCGATAACGACCCCGGCTCCAGATGCCGGCAGAGAGCCCAGGGTGTTGCCGATCAGTGTAAAAAGGACGAGGCCAGCAAGCTCTGCCCCCCGCAGCAGCAGCAGCAGCAGCAGCAGCAGAAGCCGGAGCCAAAGCCAGAGTCAAAGCCGGAGCAGCCGCCGTCGCCGCCGCCAGCAGCGGAATGCAAGCTGGACGAGCAAAAGACCAAAGATATCGGCAACTCATGCGGCAACGCGGCCCAGAAGTTTCACATGGAAAACTGCATTCGAAACAGGGACTTTACCAAGGAATGCGAGCAGAGGAGCAGGGCTACCTACGATCAGTGTCAAAAGGACGAAACCAGCAAGATCTGCCAGCAACAGCAGCAGCAGCAGCAGCAGCAGCCCCAGCGACCGAGTGCGCCCAGGCCAGAGCCTCAGCAAGAGGCAAAGCCAGAGCCAGCGGAATGCAACCTCGGCGAGCAGAAAACACGAGAGATCAACAAGCAATGCGTGGATAAGGCTACGGCGTGGTTCAAGCGAACCTGCAATGGCAATAATGACCCAGGCCGGCGATGCTTCAAGCGAGCTCAGGCTTACGCCGACCAATGCGAGAAGGACGAGACCAGCAAGGTTTGCGCGCAGCAGCAGCGGGACAATGGATCTAGGCAGGGAAAAGCAGAGGAGGAACCAGACCAAGGTGTGGTCTTCCCCAGTTAGTGGGCCATCTCGACTTTTCCCATGCTGTAATTTTTCGTCTATACCGTACAACAGCGAAGGACTTGGATGAGGCGATGGTGTACAGCGGATGTATAACAGTATAGAACACACATATAGAGTACATACAGGCGGTATCTGCCGATACAAACTACACTTGGTATCTATCGCCATAACTCGTGCAGCCGAGAACACTCGCGCCCTGCGGCCAAAATGCCCCCCCCCCTGACACCCTCGTCTACAGACATTGGGACCGAGGCTCCAATTTCCCGCGGATGTGGGCCGTCAGATACAATAGGCAGGTGGCGGTTCATACCATTGTGCGAATTTGGCGCTTGACCTGGCTTTCCCTGCTGTATCCCACCCGGCATCATCTGTGGTCAGGCCATCCGCCGCGGCTATCATGAGACTAGAATCGGGGGCCAGCGCCCCGAACAGCATTCATCAGGCTGCAAGAACAGAGCGAGCCGAGATTCAACGCGGCAACTCATCCATAAAGATGCAAAGCAGTCGGTAAAATTGCGCAGATGATGCGCGGAGTAGTTGACTCGATATTCTTCAGAAATTTGCCCACGTCGAAAGTGCAATCTCCGATAGCTCCGATGTTGACCGATCATCACGGTACGATACCGTCGATTGCTTCTAGCCAGCCATGACTGTAAATATAAGTCGCATGGACCAAATCGCTAGTTTTGGTCTTTTCTCCGTGCACAACGGCGTATGGACAAGACTAGAACTAAACTCTTTCTTCTTCCCTGTTCGTGCCGTGTGCCTCCGGCGGCCCTACCGGGGGTCGCCTGCGGCGGGCCGGCCTCGCTGCGCTCGAAGCACCGTTCTGCCAGCACGCATTCAACGGTGCGCGTGTGTATATGTGCGTGGCAGCGCCGCCAGAGGAAATGCTACAGGAGATAAGACATCCGACACGTGAAGCTGCGTAGCTATCACGAGCAGCGGCCATTCCAGCGGAGCGAGGCCAGCCCGCCGCAGGCGACCCCCGGTAGGGCCGCCGGAGGCAATCACGCGCGGATGGAGGCACGATGCCGCTATCAAGTGTGAACTAGCCAGCAAATGAGCACAATGATCATAGACAGGTCCCCGAGGCCAGAAACAAGGTGCAGGAAAAGACCAGTTTGCATCCTACCCAGACTTCAAGTCCACCTCCTGTTTCAGCAGTCTGAATTGACCATGGGTGGCCAAGAACTTCAGCCTTGTCTTTTCCGGGAATGGTCTCTTCACAGCATTCGGGTCATGTCCATGAATAAAGTTTTGCAGCTCCTGTGACTTTATAAAACTTTCATCTTCCCATACTTCGAGATGTGTGTCCCAAAGCCTTGGGTCCTATGTCGTGGGCAGGTGAACTGTCGCGGGTGTCAGTCAAAAACTGGGCACCCCGGAAGTGACGGGCCCACTACTCGCGGCAGTATCTGTATTTGTCGACACTTCGAAGACTCGCGGCAGATCGAATGGATACCGTGTCATCCTGATGAGGCGTAGAAAGCCTATTTCCTGGAGAATAGCTAGAGTTCACGGACACGCTATCTTCCCCTTCCTGTGTGCAATTGTTCCTCTGTTCCAACAACACGTATGGGAGGAGCTTTGCCGCGACTTGTCGGCGCGGACGACTCGACGCGCTCTTCCGATATCGCCCAAAGGCCAGAATCATCATGTTCTCTGATGAGCTGCAGGATTCCGTGCCAGTTTCCAGATCTTGACACCACTGCTGCTCCCTCTTACAGTATTTCCACATAGCTAAACATTTTCCTGATATGATTCCGTGGGCAGCTTTGGAGTTAGTCAGGTGTTTGAAGAAAGAAGCCTCGAGCACTCCCGGATCATCTCGGTTGAGAAAATCTTCCGCAGCCTGGTGAATGAAGAACAAATGACCATCGTGGACCGTCACGAAGCCGCCGCATGCCTTGATGACCCAATCCCTAAAACTGTGGTCTGTTACCCAATCGAGGGTTTCGTTGTCTGAAACAATTTTCGAAATCCCTAGCATCAAGGATTAAGGCTGCGGTCGCAACTGGTATTGGTCAATAGGCTATCTGCATCATTTGCAGGAGCATCATGACACGGTCTCTGTCATCGTCCCGGACACGGAAAAGGAGCCTATTATGGGCGTCGTAGACTGTCTCAGGCATATCTGCGATGAGTTTGTTCCAAACAGAGATTTGACTGCGAGAATTTTCGTCCAGTACTCGAAAGATCAGTCGCACCCATAGATATGTCCTCTGCTCGCCACCTTTGGAGATCAGATTGTCGCGAATCTGTCTTTGCTTTTCCTCGGAAAGACGCTTGCGGCACGCAAGTTGTCTGAGCTTTTTTTTGACCACGAGTTGTATTTCGGTCTGGATCTGGTTCATCACTTGTCTTCTTTCCGCAGCCAGTCTAATTCAGCCGGTAGAGAAGTCTGAGAATGACTCTACAGTATCGTTGTTTGCCCGAGCCGTGACCTCAAAGCGAATCTTGTTGGCTCTTCGATTGCCCAACTCAAGCTTGAAAGTGGATTTTTTTCGCAATGAGGTCATTGATGCCGTCGACTACGAAGTAGCAATCTTCCTTGTGACATTCATCTAGCGCGTCTATCACGCATTTGACAAGGAAATCTGAAGACGACGGACGATGAGGTGTCAGCACGGAGGATGGAATTGTAGTCCGATGCGGCGCACTTGGGCAAACGTCTCTGGCTTGCGGACGGCGGGTCTCCGTATTGTCTGCTGCGGCTTTTTGGCTGTGGCAGAGAATTGCCGCGCCCTGACTGTTGCTGTTCACATGGTAGTGTTGATGCCGGTTGACCCTCGCGACATGCGCAATCGGGCCCCCAAGGAAAGCCCGGAAATTTGGTGGGAGCTGCTGGCCAAGGTCCGGCTGTTGAGGCGCGCCATTGCGCGTTCACTCATTCTCTCAAGTCTCCAGTAAGCAAGCACTGGTTTCGCTCCCTGGGTTCGCGAGCGACTCGTTCAGATGCATCTACTTGGGCTAAACGACCGGTGGAGATGCCCCTTACCCTCGGATGCCGGCCGAAGTCAGTCAAGGTGGCGGCCCAGCTAGATCTGGCAATTGCTGTCAACTGTCCCAGCCCCACTTTGAGGAACAAGGAGCAGCTGGCACCCTTCAACCTTGGATTGGCCACGAAGGCTAAGAGGGGTTGGGTTTATTGTCGAGATTGACTACGAGAAAACGAGTCCTCCCTGGGTCAGTCGAGCTACTCACGCGACTGAAATGCATAAGCGGACCAAAGGCATGCATCTTTGAGCACGTGCTGCGCCTGGAAGAGAGATGAGAGCGTTCTGGCCAAACGGGTACGGAGTACGGAGCATACAAGGGGTAAAATTCGTCGTTGAGTTTCACTCCCGAGTTTGAGGCGACTCGGCTGATAACCCTGCACATGTTCAAAGTCCATTAAGCGATCTTGACATCTTTCAGAAGAGCGCTCGAGTAACGAACGTTCAACATCGGGAAGCGAGACTCGTGTGCGCAGCCTGCTGCAAGAAAGTCGAACTCGAGATATGACATCGCGGGTGCTTTCCTCTGGTTTTAGTGTCAAGGCCCACCCCCGTCAGTGCTCGGCCAGGTGCCGAACAGGGCTAGCACTTATAAACGACCAATCACAGAGAAGCACAACCTCGGCGCCCATCGGGCCCGCGGACTCCCGTCCCCGGTGCACTGTCAGCCTGCAGATCTGCCGTTCGGCCTGGCTCGTTCCTGCCCGGCAAACGCAAGCCTAGAGGCCGGATTGAGATATGATGAGCGCTAAGTCGCGAGCACCTCGAGCGGAGCGAGGCCAGCCCGCCGCAGGCGACCCCCGGTAGGGCCGCCGGAGGCAACACACGGGCCCTGGTCTGTCTCGTCATTACAGTGACGCGGCCTGGCGATGGAGTCTGTCGTCCCTGAGGCGCTGTGCAGTCACCAGCCACAGTGCAGTAATGGCCACTGTTGGTCACTGATGGGCCGCGGCCTCCAGCGTGCGCGGCGCTGACCAAGACGATCGCTTGCTGCAGATTGTCTGTCTGGTGGACTTTGCAATCGAAGGTCATTGCCTCATTGCCTACCCAAAAATTCCCGTCATCACAAGACGCTGGTCACAGGTTCGGACGCCCACTTGTCTATCTAGAATCTCATATAAGGGCACAATTTGCTGCTGTAGTCGCAGCCGCAACATGCCCGTCACTGTGGCTCCATTCTCACACACAGTATTTCTTCGCGATGCTCCAACAAGGCAAGAACTTGGCCTCGAAAGCGGCCTCGGGCGTTTACAAAGACGTCTTGCGAGAGCGTGACAAGGCGTTCCAGCGGCCGACGGGCGTTGCCAACAAGAGAGACGATCCCGTGGACGGAGCCGTCAGGGTGGCCGCATCAGTGGTCGGTTTCGTGTCCGAGGCAGTCCAGTATCGGAAGGATAAAAAAGAACCCAGGCCCGAGGCAAGCAGATCAGCGCAAGACTCAGAGAGACCCAAGAATGCAACGACACCAGAGGACATCAACCAGGCCATCTGGCATCTGGACGCCGCTGTTGAAGAATCCGGGCCAAGGCAGACAGGTCCGTCGAGAGAAGCATCGGTCGGGGGCTCGAACCGGCCGACCAAAGAACCTGGAGATCTCGTCAAGGCCTTCATCATGCGACACCCATATCATCCGCATCCAGGTGGCAATACGCCCATCGCACTTCCCGTCGTGCTGCCTCAGCGACGTCCCAAGACACGAGCTCGTGGCTTCGTCCGCGCATATTCGCCCGTGTTGGCCGCTGCCGGCATCGACCAGGAGACCTTTCTTGACTTCATTGACACACTCAACAAGGCGTTGGAGCCAAACCCGTACCTTTTTGCGCTCAACCTGGCAGGCCTCGCTGGCAATGCCTCGCCTGAGCCCTTCTCGCTCTTCATCGGTGCCGCCGTCGGTTTCGCCACGGACCTTACCATGGAAGCGCAGAGCCGTCACAAGTCCAGCAAGTTTATTGACCGCATCAACGCGGAATTCTTTATACCGCGGGGCTTGGTCTGTCTCATTGTGACGTGGAGCCCTGATGCGACAGGAGACGACCAGCTGCTCAAAAAAGTTGGCTTCGACGGACAGCCCGTCGATGCACCCCCGCAAACGGGCCTCGTGCAGCAAGTCAGAGACTTGATGGCAAAGAAGACCACGAGTGACCAGATGATGGGTCGCTTCCAGGGCCAGTTTCAAGACAGGATGAAGGCCAACAGCGGTGCATTTCAGTCACCCGAGCCCGCGCCTCTGGTGTTTCCCTCGCCCGAGCAGACCATCGCCGCGCTGAGCACGCGCTCCAAGGGAGGGAGGAAGAACGCTGTCGACCGTGGCGAGATTTGGCTCGATGACTTTATGGACCGGCGCGCGCAAGCCAAGTGGATTCAGAAGAACCCCGAGTTCAACGTCGCCAGCTCACTGCCCGCGCCCGACTTTCGGTCTCGATACTCGGATCCAAATCACCCGGCGGCGAGTGGCGATCTCGTGGCTTTCGTAACCGGTGGCCGCTGGACCTCGGGGACCAAGACGAAAGAAGATGACCCCTCGAAAGGCAAGCACAAGGAGGAAGAGAAAACAACAACAACGGCCCAAGACCATGACGGCGTGCCAAGCCGGCTAGGCACGCACACTGCTGACAACCTGGGAGATCCTCCGCCATATGAGTGGGAGCCAGAGCGGCGCCCGGGGCCAAATGATTCGAAGGGTCCAGCATCAACGTCCGAAGTCACGCCCATGCACGCTGCGGCGGACAGTGGCCCATCCTCTTCGCGCGATGCTGCAGGAGCAACAAAAGAAAAGATTCCTCCCGAGAACGAGACGGAAAAGGAGCGGAAGAAGCGGGAAGAAAAAGAAAGAGAACGCGAGAAGAAGAGAAGAGAGAAGGAGAAGGAAGAGGAGAAGAAGAAGGAGAAGGAGAGACGACGGAAGGAAAAGGAAGACGAAAAAGAGAGGGAAAAGGACAAGAGGCGGAAGGAAAAAGAAGAAGAGAGGGAGCGGGAAAAGGAGAAGGAAAGGGAAAAGGAAGAAGAGAAAAAGAAGAAGAAGCAAGAGAAAAGTTCCGGCGGTGGCTTCATGACGCTCCTGCAAAAGGTGAGAAGATTGACTACGTCGCGCTGCGCCCCCCCTTTGGCACGGCTTCATATGCTAACGCGATGGTCACCAAGGATGTGCTGTATCTCATCATCGTGAACTTGCCGCGAGACGGGCCCGCAGCAAACACGCATCCATCGGACGGGGGTCAAGGTTCCGTGGCAGCAGTTGTACCGACAAGGCAATAGACGGCTGGCCGGGCTGGGTGGTCATACCCGCAGTTTTTAATATTCACAGTGATGTATTCAATGACATGGAGTTTCGCAACCTGCGCCGCCTGCGGGACTGTCCGAATGATTTCTGTGTGGTCCCGCGGGCGGACGAATGCCGCCGCCGTGACGAAGCAAACCAAGACAGGCTGCACAAGACGGGTATGAGTATGCTGCATGATCTATTGGAATTGCGTAAATGACGGCTACGGATGTTGTCGCGATAGCCTTGCGTGTTTTTAATCCCCCGTCTCTTGTGCAGTGTGCGCCCAAACTACCTAGGTAGTCGGCGTGCACTAACTACGCTGTGAATATCGTGCCGTCCTTTGCACTGCAGAGGGTCATGGCGCAGAAAGCACCAAGAAAAAAATGATGCGAATGAAGAGAAATCGATGCCGGATGATTAGGCAACAGCTTTTGGGGCTCGCAATAGTGCCCAAGATTCACAATCCTCTGCGCAGCATCACCTTGGCATCCAGAGCCTCCGGCGGCCCTCCCGG
>JAPFUF010000491.1:0-40256 GCA_030780645.1 Aschersonia sp. MBC 508
AAAAAAGGGTCACAATTTTGAAACGCGTCGGGCGCCGATATTCAGGCCACGTGAGCTTAAATAACAACATTCGTGGCGGCTTGGAACCTCGCATTTGATCGGCATTTCTAAACGCAGCCGCGACATCAAATGCATTCGCATCCCATTATGTGCATCTCGCATATCGGGACTCTGAAAAGTCACAGTGAATGGCGAACAAGCACCCGTTCGCCCAGGCGACATGCTGCGTAGTGACTTTCTTTCTTCTGAAAAAAAAAAAAAAAAGAAAAGAAAAAGAAATCAACACGTCTTCTCATTTGCATACAAGCGGGCATTGCAACCCAGCGTTGACACTATGCGTTGCTGAGGAAAGATGTGAAACGCAAATTAAGAAAAGACGATGCCGATGACCAGGATTCGCAAGTGCTGCACAATTATGCCAGAAAAGACCTGGTGCCTCGAATTTTTGATGCAGATGCTATGCTTGCCTGCGATTTTGTGGTCTTCCTTGGATGGTGGTCATTGCCCATTCGCATCATTAGCTCTTACGCCCCTGATCGCGTCGTCCAAGTGGCGAGCCGAGAAAGGGCAGATCGAGGCAACGAGACTCCAGAAAGCGCCCCAGACGCCATCTAACTAGTAGTCAGAGTCGGCCGAAAGACCAGACAGCACAAAGAGACCGGGCCGCCCAAAGAAAGGGAGGTCGACGGCTTTACATCCACCCTGAGCGTCTGAGGCAATCACAGCCTGAGACGACGTCAACAAGCCTACGTCCAAGACGCAACACAACAAATCTATCACTTCACCAGTGTTGTTCTCATGATCTTCTGAATTTCTTTCCATTCGCCGGCTTGGACCGATTCAGGCGTGCTGAACGCCAGCGTCCAATACGGGCAATAGCTGGAGCCCAGGCGCCACAAGTGGCAGCAAGACCTTGTGCAAAAGAGGTCAAGAGGTCGATGTCACGGTGGGGTCATTCGGCTGGTACCTTTGCACGGTGCAGGGCACGTTATATATGTAGGAGTATATGTGTGCCACTACTTGGAGGTACTAGGTGGGAAAATCGACCAGACGAGCTTGGTACCGAGCGCCCCTTGTCAAAACCATATCGGCGGGGAACATTCACAGGCATTGGCTGACGTGACGGCCGATCGGTCAGGAGGGGCAGAGAAACCTCCATCACACAAACCCATTTCTGGCCAAACTCTGGCCTTGCTGTTCGTACGTTTCGCCGCTGCGCTCTCCGTTCGACCGTGCAGCCCGATGATTCAGCTCTGATGTTCGGTGCTTCTTTAGACTTTGTTCATTCTCCCAAACCGCTCCCTTCCCTGAGATTCCTAACTCAACCAACATGTCGTGGCAAGGTTCGTCCCACCGCCTTCTCATGTTTGCGGCTCGCAGGCTATATGACTCTCCTAGAACTGACCATGTTCCACTCGCAGCCTACGTCGATACCAGGTACTCTGCATTCCCAGCCTGAGGGACTTTGGTCATCACGCCGATTGTTCTCCCGCCCAGATGCTCGAGCCTTACTGACCATTGCAACCTTCAAACAGCCTGGTAGCTTCCGGCCATGTCGACAAAGGAGCAATTATCAGCGCAGCTGGTGATAGCGCTTGGGCTTCGTCCGCAAGTTTTCAGGTAATACGTGACGGCACGTTGGGAAGGGGGAAAAGGGGGGGAAGGGGAGATTGTGACAGGTAGTTGTGGCACGTAACGAATGGACGGCTAACTTCGATTCCCTGTTCACCTTCATCGGTGGATACATAGCTCAAGCCGGAGGAGATGAAAGCTATTGCTGCCATTGTTGGCGGCGACGACGCCGCGAAAGACAAGGCTTTCGCCGATGGTTTATACATCGCTGGCGAGCGATACGTCATGGCCCGGGCCGATGGTCGAAGTGTTTACGCCAGGCAGGTAGGTCGAAGATTTCTTGGAGAGTGAAATCGCATGGCAGGTTCGCCAGAGCTGATGCTGTATCTTGTTGTTGGACAGGGTCGTTTGGGTGTCGCCATCGCCAAGACTAAGCAGGCTATTGTCATCGGTCACCACGGCGAGGCTCAGGTTGCAGGGAATACCAGTTCTACTGTCGAGGGTTTGGCGGACTACCTTGTCGGACAGGGATATTAGACGTAACGAGGGACATGTAGCGGGTATCTATGATTCAGTACGGGGCCAGCAACAGCATCGCACAAGTCACGAACGCATGAAGTTTAGTTGTCTATAATTGTCAACGAGCGAACATTACAATCGTCAGGGTGCCCGTGTCCTCTGTGTAACTTAAAATCTGGTCGTTGCAAAGCCTCCCCCGTGGTTGCGCAATGACCCCTCTACTCTGCAAATGCTGGCTTCGCGCGATTGGCTGCTAACGGCGATGTCAGAAAAGCATTTCTCGGTTGGACATTGTCCTCTGAGTCTGGCGATAAAAGATGGACGAATTTGATTCTTTTCACCTTTCAAGCTCCGGCATCGTCATTTTCCAAGACTCATTTCCAGTCGCCATTGAAGCGTACCCTTCCTTTAAGTCATGTCTCCGGTCTTGCTCATTCCTAAGCACCGCTCTTGATCAAGGTACTTGCCGAGAAGCTGCCATCTATGTCCCAAACCTCGCGCAAACCAGGCTATGTTATATCTCCAAGTTCAGACAACCAAACTCGACTTAATAGTCAATTGCCGCACCATTGATTCCAGGATGACGCAGCAACAAATTTGCGAACAAAATCAAACAGGAAGTTCGGCGTTGCGTCGTCCAAGGCCTATCCTATCGACTGCCATACCAATATACGGTCCCACGACGGGTATCCCCCGCGCAAACCCAGCAATCGTCCCTAAGAAATCGCCAAATAGAACCACAATCCCATACGCCTCGACCAGGAAGCCGATAAAAGTCCATCTTATCAAAATAAGAGTCAGCCCTGCAAAGAAGGCCACCGTGCCTTTCACTTTCTGTTTGCGGGCGAAGAACAATAGCGTCTTCTGAGGTCCGATGATAATGGTAAGCCCGATGAGGAACAGAATCTGTGGGGATTTTCGGCGGTCAGAGCTTTCGTATCGAGCCTTAAGTCATCATGTTCCTTCGCTTTTCATTTTCATCGTCCTCCCCTATCTTGCTGCGTACGTGGCCAGCAGCAAACTTACGTTTCCCATGGCGAGCCTACAATGTTTGTGTCAGTTCATTTGCGTCCTTTTGCGCAAGGAGAATTGGGGTCCTGGTCGTGGAGCGATCGTACGTACATTGCACGATCAAAAAAGAGCATAACACCCCCTATGAGGAATAGTCCTCCTGTATTTTCGCTCGATTAGAGTCTCAGCTGACTCCCAATGTGAGGCTTGCAGTTGGAACCCACCGCCGGAGCAAAAGACGATCCCAATTTCTAGACGCAGTTAGTATAGCTTCATTTCGTACCCGTACGATCGCATGCTTCGACGTGTCGCGCGAGATTGGCGGGCGAAAAATCGAGCCAAGGTATCGCGTACTCTGGGAATCTGACATCCACATCGACATTGTGATATCTTTATAGCTCCTGGCTCATCGATTTTTCGAGGAATTGGAAGATGTCAAATCGCTTTCGGACTCGTCGTCAAAACTAATGTCGGGACTTGCGACGCGACGATCGCACGATGGGGCGAGCAGTCTTTGTCTTATCGTTGTCGCGTGACTGTCGGGTTGTTGTCAGGACAGCTAACGAAGTAGACGTCCAGGGTCTGGGTGTTGGCGAGACTTCGCCCGGGCACAAGCTTCCTCAACAGGGCATCACTGAGTGGGAGAGTTGCGTAACGGATGTAATTCCATAAGGCAATGCCGTATCGGGTCTAGCGCTATCTCGGACTTGTCAAAATCACAGTGGAGCCTACAGAGCTCCTTTCAATGCGATTTTTCTTGCTACATCCTAAGTGCTCTCCTCAACCTTTATTACGTTGGTCATGGCACACTGTCCAGCACCGTCCGTGATTGAAAAGCGACTTATTGCTGCCTGTGCTCGGCTATTACGGACCTGTCACTCTCTGTCCCGCACCAATAGGAGCCTATGGGGTTATCAAGTGATAGTCTCTCAATCCGCTAGCCACATCCTGCCCTAAGGATCACCAGGCTTCAAAGCTCTTGGACAGAGCGAGCAGCCAAAAGTCCGATCGATGCACGACGTGTGCTTTGAACAAATGTCTGAAATAGTTCACTTCTACGAAATTGCCCCGACGGCCAAAGCTGCACGCTTTGGCAACTGCGAGCGTCCTCCATATGCTTGCGGTACCTGGTTGGCTTCTAAAGCTCGGGCAAAGACCAAATAGATCACGATTAAGCCGGAGCGTCACTGAGCACTGCTGGCCGAAAGGCTGGTGGTGTATCGATGAAGCTTGACTTTGTTGGTCAAACATGTCACTCAGTGCGGTGGCCCTTGCTCAACGTTGAAGAGATATCTGAGCTCCTTGACATTGGGCAGAGTACTCTACTGCCGTCCTGTAAGATATGAGCCACTGGCAGCCAATGCCGAATGGGCAGTGATTGCAAACAAAGCTCTATCCCACGCTCACTTGAGGACAGTGTGAGCGCCACGGGCCTCGAGGTAGAGTTCGGCCGACGTTTGTGGCAGTGACCGAATCAGTGCGAAAACCTCTTTATTGTGATATCTCATTCGCGTCTTTGGATCCATGTAAGGCGCAGGAAGGCCAGTAACGTCGCAGTAGCGCTTTGATCGCGCAAGAGAAGGTGCCGATTCAATGTTGGTGTATGTTGCCATAGGAGCCGAGGCGACGCCACCAGCGGCTTTCAGACTTTTTTCCAATACGAGCTTGGAGAGACTTTGAGATGCCTCGACCAAGTTGGGGTGTTGGTCTCGGCCGTTGCTTGTCGTTGCCGGCGTGGAAGTGCCGCTGGTTGACAAGCCATCGTCTCGGGCAGGTGTCGCATTGCCACTGACATCCTGTGGCGTTGCCATGGCAGATGCCTCTCTTTTCGTAGCGTCCCCTACGATGGCCTTGAGGTTCTTATTTCGGCGTTGGTTTGGTTTCCATTGCTGATTCCGGAAGCTCTTGTGAATGGCATGGATGTCGAGTTGCTCGATCAGCTGTTGATGTTGAATTTGGGCTTCGGTAGCTTCTTTGGGCGCGACAGCGGCCATTTCAATGGAGTGAGTGGGACGACCTGCGGACTCGGATAGGTATTGCTTGACTACGTGGCGACATTGACCTTTGGTGGTTGGCGCAGCGCTACTGACGAGCAGTTTTGCCGCTTTTCACCGCGTCTCCAAGAGTGCACACAAGGTCACTGACGCAGCTGCTGCTGCTCACCCTGGGTTGAAGCCAACACCTTCTCTGTCTCCACCTACTACTCCCCAGCCTGACTTGACGCGATCATCCACTCATACGCGACCTCTCACAATTGGCATGGTAGGTCACTGTGCATCGTCGTGGAGGGGAATTGTCGGCTGAATGGTCACCAGGAAAGCCCGCATGAGCATCAGCAAAATTTGCTGCTATCCCGCATCATTACCAATGTTGTAAGACTGACCGTTGCTGCGCAGCGTCAGGCTACGGATCTAATGGGACAACAGGAGAAGCTGAACGAAGCTGTGATTGAACTGAACAAAAGTCTTCAGGTAACTCACCCGCCTTGACGGTTGACTTTCGTGGACATCTTAACTGAGGCAGTGACGCAGGAAATCAATATTCAAAACATGAACGTTGAGTTGGTCGCGCAGATGTTCAAGAATTATCAATCAAATGTTTTATTCCATCTTGAAGGTGAAGAGACCAGCAGCTTTCGTCATTTCACGGATGACTGATCAAATCCACAGCCACGGATAACTTGAAACCACCCTCATGAGGGGGGCTTACGAGGAGGGCAGTGTGGTGGACAGAGCTGCAGAGTCAGGCAAAATGAAGTCGTCGTGTAAGGGAAAGAAGGAAATTAGTAACGATGCAATGAGATCCGTGAGCTATGAAAACTTCTCGATGGTTGTACTGAGCCTCTCCTCTCCTTTAAAAAATGATGATGAAATAATTCCAAATGATATCACCCGTTTTGTGAAACGCGCAATCAAAGCTATTCTATTGGCGCACGACCTGCAGCCCGCCAGAGCGTCATGCTCAAAGACCCACCAGAAGCAGATCCTCTTCTGCCAACAGCCTTGCAACCTCGCTTTGCCATTGGCCGTCGAACTATCGACACTGAATTCCTGTGAACAAGCAGGGCCTGGATCCACCATCTCGCCTCGATCATCAATTGCTCCGCGAGCGACCCGACGATCCAGATACCTCGTCCCTTCATTTTGCGCCTCCGCAGCTATTAGACCCGACCTCGACATGTGTAGTTCGACTCTTCGGTAAAAGATATTTCAACCTCGCGACGAATGACAGCTATGGCTCCCTCCGCGATCGAAGAGCCGAAGCAAACGGGTCCGCTTGACAAAACGTACTCTCCTGCCAAGATCTTCCCCGTCAAGGAGACGAAGTTCGAGGAATTTATCGAGCCGCAGAGTGATGGATACAGGCGCGCTTTTGAGCGTCCAGGCAATGCTGCAATAGTCATTGACAATGGTGCGTTGACGCTGCAAAGGATCCGGGTCTTTTACAAGACTAGATCGATAACATGAGAGACAAACAGGATCGTCTGCTGTGCGTGCTGGTTGGTCATTCGAAGAGAAGCCACGCCTCAGCTTTCCCCCAATCATGTCCAAGTACCGTGATCGCAAGCTCGGTCGAACCTTCTCCTTTGCGGGGGCCGACTGCTTTGCAGACACAACGGCACGAGGCCATGTTCGAACGGCTTTCGAGGCGGGCACCGGTATTGTGAGCAATTGGGATGTCATGGAGCATGTTTTGGACTACGTCTTTCTGAAACTCGGCCTGAACGAGTCGAGTGATGGCGCTGTCGATGTCCCCATTGTCATGACTGAAGCAGTTGCGAATCTTCCGTATTCGAAGAAATGTGAGCCAACGTCCGTCGAAATTCGTTCAAGCACAGAGCTAAAAGGATGGAGATTGACAGCCATGACGGAGATTATATTCGAATGCTACGGCGCTCCGTCGCTGGCGTACGGCATCGACTCTCTGTTCTCGTATCGTCAGAACAAGGGCAACACCGGCCTGGTCATCTCATCATCATACACATCTACACACATCATACCAGTGTATAATGCAAAAGCAATACTCGGACAGGCGATTCGCCTAAGTTGGGGTGGCTATCACGGTGCAGAATATCTCCTGAAGCTGATACGACTCAAATACCCAGCCTTCTCGGGCAAACTGAATATCTCCCAAGCTGAGCACATGATCAGAGATCATTGCTACGTGTCGAAAGACTATGACGAAGAGATCAATGGCTACCTGGATTGGACTGGGTTGGAAGACAGAGACATAGTGATACAGTATCCGTACACCGAGGAGGTGGTGGTCCAAAAAACGCAAGAGGAGCTTGCCAGAATAGCAGAGCGCAAGAAAGAAAGCGGCCGCCGATTGCAGGAACAGGCTGCGAAGATGCGACTGGAAAAATTGATGAAGAAGGAGCAAGATCTAGAATATTACAAAAACCTCCGACAGAAGCTCGTAGACGAAACGAAGAAGGAAATTCGCCGCCAGCTTGACAGTCACGATATCAAGGACGAGGCTCAACTGGAGAAAATCATCAAAGAGCTAGAAAAGTCGATCAAAAAGGCCCGTACGAAGGACGTGGGTGGCGACCCAGATGAGGATCAAGAGGCGCCCAACTTTGATCTCCTCGATGCTCCAGACGATCAGCTCGACGAGGTGCAGCTGAAGCAAAAGCGGCAACAGCGGCTCATGAAGTCGAATCACGACGCCAGGGCTCGTGCTAAAGCTGAGAAGGAAGCGGAAAAAGCGAGAATTGCGGAGGAGGAACGTCTCGACACGGAGCGCCGCGAGAACGATCTCGAGCACTGGCTCGAGGACAAGCGTCAAGCGCGCCTGCAAGTGCTTCAAAAGATCAAAGAGCGCGACCGCCTCAAGGCCGATCTGGGTAATCGCAAATCTCTTGCCTCCCAGATCCGCATGAAGAGCATTGCTAATCTCGCGTCCGACAACCCAACCAAGAAGCGCCGTCGCGGCGGTGACGACGACGACTTTGGCGCCAACGACGACGACTGGGGCGTCTATCGTCAGATCGCAGTCGGGGAGAACAGCGAGGACGAGCAGGAGGAGGAAGACCTGGCTAGCAACCTCAAGAACCTCGAGCAAGAGCTCCTTCAGTACGACCCAGAATTCGACTATGAGCAAACCCAAGAAGCGCAATCCGACTGGTCCAAGTCCCTTTTACATGCCTTCACCCGGGGGCCCCGTCCCTTTGACGCTGCATCCCAGGCACAGCTCAATCAGGTTCATCTGAATGTTGAGCGGATCCGTGTCCCCGAGGTGGTGTTTCGCCCGTCCATCGCGGGTGTCGACCAGGCCGGCATCATCGAAATCGCGGGGGACGTCATCAACCACCGTCTCGGGGGGATGCCCGACCGGGATGCATTCCTCCGCGACATTTTCCTCACGGGCGGCAACACCCTCTTTCAAAATTTCGACACGCGTGTGCGCGACGGACTCAGGGCGCTTCTGCCAGCGGGTTCGCCGCTGACGGTGCGTCGTGCACAAGACGCGTTGCTCGATGCTTGGAGAGGGGCGGCAAACTGGGCGGGAACGCCGGCATGGAAGGCCGCCACGGTGACTCGTGAGGAATATCAAGAGAAAGGTCCGGAATATATCAAGGTAGGTTTTGCCCTTCCCCCCCCCTTTTAGCGCCCTTACGATGGGCGCCCTTCCGACGAGCCCAATGGCAGGACGACTGCGTACACTTTGCTGCGGTATCTGATGTGGGAAGAAACAACAGGAGCACGATATGGGAAACTCATATGCTTAAGGTGCGCACACGGTAGCGAGTACTTTCAGCCGCAATTGGGAGGGTGATGGGAGACTGAATCTGACGTGAGAGAAAGTCTTGTGGAATTGGTTCCGCTTTGTCTGTATCTGGGTAGTTGCCGCCGAACATGCTGTCGCAGGAGACAGAAGCGAGAGGGTGCGGTAAGTCAAGTGACCAATGAGTTAAGAGCGCAGGCAAAGGCGCAGAGATGAATTTGTCTTACTCTGTGCTTCAAGAAGCCTATGCCCTTTTTCATAAATGGTGATTAGAGCTGGACTATTTAAGGTCATCATAAATGGTGGCATCCGTATCAGTGATACATCAACGTGGCGGTACTCGAATGAGCCCTACGCACACGTATAATCGTGTTTCGTTGCGTCGGCAACCTTACACCATTTTTTTAAGAGAGCTCTTCTGATTTCTCATCATGCTCCTCGATAATCACAGTAACATTCCATTAGTCCCTCCTCTTAATGAGGATTGTGGCTGACAGGAGACCGGCCACAGATTCATGTCGCAGAAGGGCGGCATTTCCAGGCTCAAGGGACGAAGGGAATGGGAACGTTCAAAGATGAGGAAAAGAGGTTTTCAAGACAAAGGGAACAGCGTGCTCACGCAGCCTGACCCCGCCAGTGCAAGGATAGATGGAAGCAGAGGAAATTGATTGATCGCCACAACGCCGTTACAAAGCGTTGAGAGAATAGAAAGGGAAGTGATGATAATGACAAGATTGACAAAAATCGCAAACAAACAAGACTCCAGCTCCCAGGTATACACCGACATGAGCCCTGGGTAGTAAAACAAGATGCAACATGCTAGACTAACCGCAAGAGTCGATTCTATGTCTCGGCAGGCTGAGCAGACGCTCCTTGCTGATGATCCTCCTGGAATTGTCTATTAATCTCTTCCGCTGTGCGTGAATCCTCCTCACGAGACTCGGGCCTATAAATTGGGCTGGGATATGTTTGTGATTGCTCTCGTTGCTGCTGCTGCTGCTGCTGCTGTTGCTGTTGCTCCTGGTGCTGGCTTTGCGCCAATTGCTCCTCGGCGGCTACAGCTTGAGCCACGGCTTCGAGTGAAGTGACAACGCTGACACTCGACGCACCGTCCGAGGCCTGCCCTGCTGCCACTGCTGAAGCGGCTGTTAGCGCCCCAGGCTGCTGCTGCGCGCCAGGCGATTGGGTGAGATTAATGTTGGGCGGCGGCGGAGGATAGTCGCCCTGCAGATCCAAGAGTCTTGCCTGCAGGCTCATGACGTAGCCACGCAGAGCAAAGTTCTCACTCTGTAGCGTCTTCAGCGTCTGGTCTATCTCGACAAACTCGTGGACTTGTTGTTCCAATTTTTTTATGTAGCCTTCTTTGCGTTGACGGAACGCCCTCTGCGTTCAAGACCAAATCAGCCTCTATCATTCCTTGAGGAGAAGAAGCAAGGTGAAAGTTGCAAACCTGAGCCGCTCTGTTTTGTGCAGCGCGTTTGGACTGAGACAGCTCTCGCTTGGCCTTTCGGCCTTCGACGGCCGCACCGACGTCTGCAGCGGAGGATGACGGTGCCGGGGCCATAGAGGCACCTGACAGGGCGGTCGGGCTGGTGCTCGGGCTGTGACCAGGCGCAGGGCTGATGGACATCATGTCCGGAGGAGACTGTTCTGAGAGGCCTCGCAGATCTGGGTGGATATGCGCCTCAACCTGGGTCTTGCCTAGCGCGCGAACAGCTTCGTGGGATACGGCGGCCAAGTCCTCGTATCCATTCGCCCCTTGGGAGGACGGAGAGTGAGCCAGAGCGCCTCTGGAGTCGCGAGAGCCCGGAGAGGCTGATGCGTCGCCGTCGTGATTCTGTAGCAGCTCGAGCTGTGCGCGCAGGTGCTGCTCTATATGAGATTTCCCAGAGGTGCGGTCACGCGTCAGCGAATTGAACATTGACACGCAGGTAAAAGAAAGAAAGCTCGATGATGAGACAAGTCAGAAAACGATGCCCCCAGTCATAATCAGCTCAATCCAGCCTCGATGAGGAAAGTAACGGTCGACCAGCGACGAAGGTCGCTGTTCAACGCGTGCGACTCTGTGTGAATGTCTATATGAACTGCCCGAAATAGGGGGACTGGTCAACTGACGAGACGCTTCATCTCAAGTCATGAAAGTAGTTTCATGAGGGCGCAGGTGCGGAGGGATGGGGGAGGATTAGGCAGCCGAAGGACACACGATGAAAGAACTGGGAAATGGTGAGATTGACGATGAGGCAGCTTGATGCGTGTGGATGGAGATGTCCTTCTGCAGAGGCTGAGATGAATCGAGAGAAGCAAGGTACGGCAAGGTGACAGAGTTTCTCGGCCGCCGACCGCTGATGCTGATTGCGCTCTTCCAGAATGGCAAGTGCCCAAGGAGAAAAATTGGGAGGGAAGAGACCTTTCCCTTTCACAAAACTAACCTTGGCTTCCGGAACTCGACGATTGCTGCATACTGGTGAACGGGTTATTCTGACTCAGCATTCGAGATGCGCCGCGATGATTACTACGCCAGAAAATCGAAGCTGCTGACGTGAACGGGGGGGGGATTAAAGAGGACCCTTTTTTTTCGGGTTCTTCATATGGCCGTCGGCTTTCGGAATTGGAAGGCAAGCCTGGGTGGGGCTGCTGAAAAGCCACCTTATGTAATATCGCTCCTTCCGTTCACTTAGAACACTCTTTTGCCTACAGCCCCTTGTCCACCATTGCCCTCTGACTGGCTACCTGCCTTCCAAATTGGTGAACATCGCGGCAGGAGATGCGTTATCGTGAGAGACGAAACCCTAGTCGTCCACAGCCGTGATTCGGCGTTTTCCAGTGGGCTCTCTTGCTGAGTTTTATTGATTAAAGGCGGTTTGCAGGAGTCTTTATATTCAGTCTCGTCTGAGGGCAACTTTTCGCTCATCTAGCTGGGAGGGTTGAGAGAGGAGGAGCAACCACCAATCTTTGCCAATCATTGAGTCGTGCTCCACCACGCCGTCGTACAGGCCTGCATTTTTTGGAATCTCCCCACGCTGTCATGGAACGCGATCTACGTGACGGTATGGATACCTGCATGTTACAGTACTTGCACGATTATGTAACAGCTAGGCAATCAGACCGTTTGGCTGAGCAGCTTTCCGGCCCTTCCAGACACAAGTCATGTAATCATCGTCTGTCAACCCGCTGTTTCTGTCCATTAATGGGAGCTTCTTCACAGCAACGTCTCAAGCGTCATCACAGCCCTCTTTTGGCTCGCAATTCCACGGCGCGAGCCTGCCCAACTGTTCCTGTCCTTTTATCGATGCCCAGCTGAGCTGTTTACCTGCCTATTACACAAGCTCATGTGCGTTGTTGCGCGAAAGCCTCCTTCTCCCTGGCTGTACCCCACTTCATCATGGCAATATTGACGTGCTTGCGATCCCGTGGGCTTTGTTGGACCGATCCCTTGAGCTTGCGGAGATAGACCCTTTGGTCAGCCGCAGAAATAACGGGTGAAAGGCTGCGTCGCAAGCAATGATATCAGCCAGTCCTCATCCCGACAACTGCCGCGCTCGTGGGGCTTGACGCCGGTCCGAAGTCCACCCACGATGCGAGCGTGTGCGGTGAGGGCGCGGCTACCGCGGCCAGCTTTGTCAGGAAACAAACACCTTGAACTCCTAAGCCTAGAACTGGCTCTCATCAATATCCTTGTTTAGACGCACGACGCAGACGCTCGAGCAGACCTGAGGAATCAAGCTCCCCGACCAGATCAATTTCCGGGCCATCGTGATGCGGTCCTTCACAGCGGCCAGCCGGTGTGATTCATGGCATCCACGAATGTTGGCGCGGACACGGACAGGTCATCTCCATGGTCGCCAGTAATGGAGAGCGAAACCGTCGCCGAGTCGATACCTGCCGGCCCACCTACCACCTGCCTACTACCAAGGAAGGTAAAGTACTTAAGTGCTTGAAGTAAGTAGGTAGGCGTTCGGCCCGACCGATCAGCGGGCTCTTCTGTACAGATGGCCATAATCTCCCTACGAAGCTTCCCAGCTCTAGAACATATGTGTATCCCATGTTCAGCTTTTGCCCTCAATTATCGATTGTAAAAGCGCCAACTAGGCCTGTGAATCCAGGCAAAAGCCCGGGGAAGTCGCCGCCTATCGCGCTACCTGCCTGGAATTAGTGGCCGTGCGCGAGGAGGAGTCACGGTTGATACTTTCATCGTATCCCACGGCTCGGCAGCGACATCTGGCGAGGGCGGAGAGGCGGGGGGCGAGCAATGGTCTTCGAAGCGGCACGCGCATGACGCACGTCAACTACCCTATACTTATTCATCGATGCCCAGCAGCAAATTTAAGGTACAAAGCAGCGCGTGATCATTGCCTCTTCAATTATCTTGTAGCCAGCTTACCTCCTTTTCGGGCCCTTCCTTGAATAAGAGACCAGCAGGTGATTTTGGAGAGGTTTGCTCTCTCTTTGCCTTGTCATCGTATGCGGCTAACTCGGACCGTCCTGGCGGTCGATAATTGGGGTACTGTCATTCACCCCAGCCAGCTCGTCTTGACCTTTCGACTCTTCATCACCATCATCCCACCATCAGCTTGTGTTCGCAATGGCGCACCACTGCCTGGCATCTTACAGCACACGTCCTCTATCTCGCAGCCGGCAAATCCTTTCGCCACGTATGCTTGTGTCGACTGGCGTGCAGCAGCAGCCTCAGCCTCGTTATTCACCCGGCACGGACGAGCAGGCAACCACTTTGGCACTGACGCCCCTCCTCATATCAGCACAAGCAGGAGGCAAATGGACGCTATCATCTGATGGGACAGCACTGGAACGAATCTTTCAGTTCAAAAGCTTCAATAAGACATGGGTAAGAAATCTTTGCCGCTCTTCGTCCAAACACACTCGTCCAATCGGCTCCAGTCGGCTCCAATCGGCCCAAGGTAGTTCAGACGTGAAAGGAAGAGGAAAGGCAGTACTCAAGACAAGTTTGTTGATGATCTCGTTGCGCAGGATTTCATGACAGCCGTGTCGCTGCAGAGCAAGCTGAGAAATCATCATCCCGAATGGTCAAATGTAAGCATTCGCGTGGGCAGCCTGCCTGATTCCAATCACAGACTAACAACACCCTTGCAGGTGTACAATACGACATTCATACGCTGGACAACACACAACCCTGCAGGATTGTCCGAAAAAGATGTTACTCTAGCGGCTCTGTGCGATGCCCTTGCCAAGGACGTGGGGGACAATATTCTGATTACAGATCCGACAAAGTCTGAGGTTAGACGCCTTGTCGATCAAGTCTATGTGCGGACAAAGGTATGAGGTGCATAAACTGTCACCGAATCCATGTGAGTATCATGTCATGGGTACTCCTGAGAGCTGCGATTTTAGTGTGATCCTCTAGTGTTCTATGAACCCAAGTCAAGCATTAAGCTCCCGGGAATCACTAGGCAGTATTCGCACATTTATAGCTAGGAACTCCCTGGCCGAAAATATATACAAAATGGCCAGCCGCACAAGCTGGATCATGGCCTCCCTCAACGCCGTGGCCGACACTGCCTACCCCTCCAGGTTGGCGCGGCCGCATGATACATTATGATGATGATTCTATAGCCTTCCTCAAGGAGGCACGACGTGCGAAGGAAGCGGGAACGGAATGACTTGGTGTATCCCCCCCGTAGTCACCTAGTCTCACAACATCAAACTTTGAGAACCTCCTGCCATCGCGCGCTTGGACGCAGTCTCGCTCGCGTGCTGATGCACTATCGGTATTCTTCGCCGTCGCGTCAGACTGGAGCCCATGGCCGCGTAGAGTTTACTGCTCCTTTTTGGCACCCTTCATAGCTTTGAGCTTTTTCTCGCGACGACGCTTGTTAGCCTCAGCCCCAGCCTCGGTGTCCAGGACATAATCCCACCAGCGGAAGCTGGAGGCGTAATTCCCGATAAACTTTTCGTGGTGCAAATCGTGATGGTCGGCACCAGCCCAGACGGGCAGGAAGTGACGCAAACTCCATGGAAAATCGTAACCGCTGTGAGCGTCAATGGCCTGGAAGAGTCGCAGGATAATCCAAGCGTACATCGTAATCAGATGAAGATCACCAGTGATGCAAAGCAATAAGATCGGGGATCCCACGACACCGACGCCGAGCAGCATAGTTTCGATAGGCGAGGCATACTCAGCAGCCAAGCCAAAGGGGGCTGAGTAGGTGTGATGCATTTTGTGAATCGCCTTATAGAGAGGTCCATAATGCAGGCAGCGGTGGAACCAGTAATGCCAAGTGTCTTCCATGACGAAGACTATGGAAATCTGGAGAGCCATCTTCCAGAGAGGCGGGAAAGGCACGCCCCATTCCAGGCCAAAGTATGTGGCGACAGGGTGAAAGAACCAGATCTGGGGGAGCTCAACAGTGAAATGACTGATGAGAACAATGGCTGCGCAGTCCCACTGCTCCTTGAGCGTTGGCATCTTCTGGCTTTGAATTTTGTATTTTTGAAAAAACGAAACCTTGTCCATGAGCATGAAAGGAAGACAGCGACCAAAGTAGACCAGTTCGTGCAGGAAGAAACTCATGAGCCCAGTCGCGAGGACATCGTTCTGCATGAAGAGATACCAGGCCTAGTACGATTTGATCAGCATCGTCATATTGCCGCTTCCAAGCCCATCGCGAAATTGGAGCGTCGAAATCCCGTGGCTACGAAAGGCTAGGCTGAGGCTTGACGTACCGCCCAGAGGCGCTCGAGGAAGTTGAGGTTCACATTGTACTTGGAAACCTCCTCAAACACGGAGAAATAATCCTGAGTCGAGTTGATGGCCGCGGTCGTTGCATTTCTGATCATCGACTACGTTAGTATGCGACACTTTGCCCTGCAAACCCAATCGCGTCGTTCCGATGACGGCGACAACTCACATCATGTCCATATTGGCGTTTGGAAAGACGGGATGTCTGGCGAAGGATTGAGGCGGACCAGTGAGGTCTGAAAACAGCGCCGGGGCAGAACACTTCTGCGACGAGAACAGCGCGAACGGCGTGACTGGAAGGAAGGAAAGGGGCAAATTAGGTCAATAAAAAGACCGTGCCATGGGGAGAGGCGACGAAGGCGAATCTTGCCAAGTCTAGGGGGGCGGGAGCAGTGGGGGAAGAGTGAGACTTATATCGGGCTTCTATGTATGAGTATGAGGGTCGACATTTAATGGCAATGCAAATCCATGTTTTTTCCCTGCCTACCTCGTCCCTTGGCGGGCCCGACCGTCTTCACACCTCCCAACCAAAGGAGGCCGCTAACAGATGTATCTGCAAGTAGCCTGGTGGGAACGATAGGTGGGGCTCAGGGGCTAGAGTCAGTCCAGCACACCGGCTTCATGGCAGCCGATTACAAGCCACAAGCCCCTCCCTCGGCCTTTCAAAAATAAGACCACTCGATTGATGGCTGTTCCGTCATCCGCGAAGCCCACCCGACCCAGTCAGATTGACGCGTTCCCGCGCCTGCTCCATCTGATTTATCGATAAGATCGAGCCACTCGTGCGATGTGAAATACGAATACGCGTCCTGCATCGGCAACAGCCTTTGTTAGCCACGCTACGGCTGCAGGCGTAGGGGGCAAAGCTAATGAGGCAAGGGCACCACTTTATCGAATGGTTGGCACATTTCACTTCATCTACTACCCAGGTACCTTGAGCACCTAGGTAAAGTAGCTAGTAGGTACTTGCGCGCATTGCCGTAAACCATAGTAGAATGATGCAGGAAACATTGACGTCTGCTGCGGCCCGCATCAAACACTGAAGAGCGGATCCTGCATACCAGCACTCGTAAGCTCAGGTGCTGTTGGGTCTGTCCTGCGTGTGCGCTTGGTTCTTCCTCGCACACGATTGCCTCCCCTCGACCCCAATACCCGAATACGAAATGGGATGTGCGACGCCCCACGCCACCATAATCCAACCACTTACATAGCAGTAGTACGTACCTAGATTTTCGAGCGCAGGGACTCGACTCAGTACCAAAAGTAAACAAAGCGATCGGACGGCTACTTCTGCTGCCGACGAGTGGTGTGATCGCTCGGTGAGGCCACTCTGCACAGCTTGCCCATGTGCCTGACCACTTGCTGTCATCCGATTCGTTCCCCCGCAAAATCTCGTCAGACTCCCATTCGCCCAGCTGGGCCAATGCCGACTGCGGCTCTAGCAGTTGACTTTAGGTCCCATCGCAAACCCCGACAACGATTGCGACCAGGCACTTTATCAGGCGGTTCACCCGTCTTGTGGTCGACGTCCCACTTGGCATTATGTCACTTGTCTCTGAGTGAGTGTCAAGGAATATTTGCTTCAAGACAGCTCGTTTCAGTCAGAGCCTCTTTTCTTGCTTTTGCACTGACCACTGCGCGCACATAGCCAAGTCCGGCGTCTCGATGCCTACCTGGACCGCCTGCCAGTTATCTCAGAGGCCGCGTCCGAGGATGGCCGCTCAGATATCGAAGACCGTTCTTTCCCTGCGACCGACGCGCTCGCATCGCCGAGGCTGGATCATCTGCTGAGGATTGTCCAGTCCTTGAGTACCACGTCAACCTCGAGCTCGGTTTTGCCCCTTTATCGGATAAGGAGCCTACTGACGCAGTCGGGTTTGCCTTTCGGCGCGAATCATGATTCGCAGGACGTTGACCGCATCGTTCAGCCCGTGGCGAAGACTGCATACGAAGATGAAATCGAGTGGTTGCTGGTCACAAAGGCGACCGTTCATATCTATGGTGTCATCCTCAACTCATTTCTGGATCAAATCGTCCCATTGAACGATGACATATGGTATTGGTCAGACGTGTTGAGTACATACACTTACAGCACCATATATACTGTGCAGACTTCGCCAATTCGCGTCTGGACGTGGACGCGGGAAATTTACGACGCGAGCAAAGCGCGCCTACGAACACTTTCGATCAGAAACTCACCAACGCAGCTCGTAGACTCGACAGCCGTTGGTACATCGCAACAATGGCAACAACTCTACGCCATCGTTCGAAGCACGATTCGCGAGCGATCGTTCGCCAATATTCAGAGAAAAGTTCTATCGCCCGTTGCTTTCTGCCGCTCTGGGGCGAGGAAGAAACAATCTCAACTCCGCAAGTTGAAGGAGATCACGGCGAGCGGATTGGGTGTCTTGATGGATGAAGGTCTCCAATTCGGCCACGACGATGAAAAGGTTGAGACTCATGATAGCCACGATCTGAAGGGCGTGGTTGAGCGCAGCGTCGCGTTGATGGACATGGTTCTCAGAGAAGTTTGTTCGTTGGATGTCACGATTCACGATTTCGAGGATAAGGTCTTCGCTGGCGTTGAAGAAGACCCTGAGCTCTCGGTGCACCTAGAAGACAGCATTGTTCCAGAGCGCCCTGCCATCCTATCCCGTCGACTGCTGCGCATTATTGATGAAACACTCCCTGCACACATCCTCGCAATGCAGTCGCTGGCAAAGGAGAATGGCCGGCCAAGTCGCCTAGTGAGATACTGGCTGCCCACTCTCATTGGCGTGTTCTCATCAACTACAATTTTGCGAATCCTCGTCAGCCGTCAGGATCAGATCGTCAACTGGATCAGAAACTCAGGGGTCACGATCCGTGATTTCTGGTTCAATTGGATTGTTCAGCCGACCGAGAAGGTTGTCAAAACGATTCGTCACGATGAGTCGAGTGAAATCGCCATCATGAGCCGCGATAGCCTGAAAGCAGACCGCGATAGCCTAGAGCGTATGGTCGTAGATTTTGCCAAGGACAAGCCACATTTTGCTGTTGAAGGCAGCTCTAGCATCAGCGAAGCGCAAATCACCGAGATTCGCAGCAAGGTTGCGGAAGGCGACGTCACACCCGTGCTTAGGGCGTATGAACAGGATCTGCGTAGCCCCTTCATGGGCGCAGTGCGCGGCGATCTTGTTCGATCCTTACTGATACAAGTCCAGAAGACCAAGGTCGATCTTGAAGTTGCTATGACAGGCATTGACTCCTTATTGAAGAGCCAGGAATTGGTATTTGGGTTTGTGGGGTTAACGCCGGGTGTTCTGGTTTCGATAGGCGTGCTGCGGTACCTGCGAGGACTACTGGGCGGTCACCAGGGTCTTCGTCAGGATCAGAAGTCGGGCCGCGCTGTACGAACGCTTCGAAACATCGACCGTATCCTATCGGAAGCCAGACCTACAGAGAACAATGTTCTCTCATACAAGGATCACGGGCTATTGCTCTGCGAGATACATGTGCTACGAACCTTTGCTCGCAATCTGATGCCTCGCGATGTCGAAAAAGAGTTTCTGGAAGACCTCGATGATCTGGCCAACATCAAGGGCATACAAGTACAAGCAAAGGCTTTAGAGAGAATCCGATGGGCCTATGCAAGATGGCTCAAATGAAGGAAGGAACAAATTGGTGGACGTTTGAAATGGCAAAAACATACAGGCATGCATAGCACAGCGCTTCATTGGCAGTCTCAAATCTAGGACTAGGGCAAAGCCGCAAGAGCAAGATGTCAGATTTTGCCGGATCTATCAAGTGTGATTTGGAAGCGAAACCACAATCGATGCTGTGGCTCGCTCGGTTGCCCATTCAATGTCAGATCGAAAAGTGAGCCAACATACATCTGTGGAACACGATCTCGGATGATAGCAACAATTCAGCGCACCACGTTGAAGCCCAACGAATATTAGGCAGCCGCCTCTTTCTCGCAACCTGTTGGCCGAACGGTCCTCACACTCTCCTGTCTCCATCCCCACTGCGTTCTTTCTCGCGAATGTCCTTGAGACAGGGCGCGAAGAACATATCTCCCTTGATAGCGAGCTGAAGTGTTCTGCCAGCCACCAAGACCCAAAGCACTAGCACGATAAGAGTGATGACCTGTGGCGCGGCAATTGACATGAGCTTGTCAGTCGTACGATATAGTGACGGCACCGACGGAAAGAGGTGGGAGAAAAATGGGACAATAAGGAGAACCTACCGTGGTGGCCACCTTGAAGAAAGCACTGTCAAGATTGACTGCTAATAGACTCGAACAAGTCGCCCAAACGCCAAGTGGAAAGGTAAACCCCCACCAGCCCATGTTGAAAGGGAAGCCTCGAATAGTAGCCAAGCTGATGACGGCAAAGCACACCCATACTAGGGCGAAGCCCCACATGATCATGCCACTAAAAACGCCGAGCACGTACAGAGCCTCAGCTCCGCGCAGGGTATCTACACCAGCTTGCTGAAAGACGCGCGTATCAGGGAGAACCTTCACGGCAACTTTGCCCAGCTGCTGGATGCCAAAGCCACCCTGACCCAAGGGTCCCACAGGGAGAAAAACAGAGACTATGACCTCTCTTGGCGGGAGGGAGTGAATGGTGAGGCGGTGGAAGTACAGCGCCAGGACACATGCGGAGAGGCACTCGCCAATACCCCAAAGAATGTATGACAAGATGAGAGTCATGAAGGCGTGGTCGTGGCTGGGCAGCGCATCGGCGACGATGCCTCCCGTGGCGGCAGCGACGATCGCCGGGACAATGGGAAGTAGCAGAGCGGCAGTAGTATTGCTCAAGCCAGGCTTGTGCCTCAGCATGACGACAAAAGGCATGCTGATAGCCGTGGCGATAGAACAGAGGACGTCAACCCACCAGAGCGCCCAAGCGACATAAACCAGCCAATTGCCCCATTGTCTGCATGAGAAGACCAACATGTTTATGATGGCTGCACACGAGGAGAAGCAGATGAAGCAGTCAGCCACGCCAAGACAGTGATCACGGAAACAGAGGGGAGAGGGACGTACTGGCAAGAGCCATGGGGAAACAGCCCAGAAACAAAGATTGCCCAGGATGCGATATCATCGCCCACCAGATCTCGGGATAAAGGGCGTACCTGGCGACGGACATGCATGAGAAGATGCCGAACAGGAGCACATTGAGGCCAAAGAAGATGTAGCTGATGTATTGCAGCCACAGCGCATTGTACGGCAAATTGTGGATGAGGATGGAAACAATGCCCGTGCCCATGTTGACGGCGAACCATCTTGACGTGTCAAAACCAGTCAGTCTGAGGACAGGAAGCGACACATGGATTTTTTCTCCCAAGGGGGATGGGGCAAGGAAGTCAAGGGGACTTTCTCCACTGACGATGGTGTGAAGTTGCGTATGATGTGGCGCCAACCTTGAAGCTGTGTCTTTTCCTTACCGCACGGCGGGCCTGTCGTCTGTGAGACATGACCGTTGCTCTCGATCAGGTCGCCGGCAGCGGTGTTCCCATTGCTGACTGTAATCGCGCATGCTGGATCTTTTGAAGTAGACGTCGCTGTCGGCATGGTCGTTGTTGTCGCGCCAGTCAGGAGCACTTCCCTTCAGCCCTGTTCCCTTGTCGCTCAATGAAAGGGAGAAAAATTCTTTTAAAAAAAAAAAGGTGAGAACACAAATTGCAAAGCGCTGAAGAATTTGGTAGGCCGTCCGCGAGTCAGAGTTTGGCCATGCACGCAGTGGCAAAGCGAGTCTTCCCAACGATGCGAATGAATGCAACATGACTGTTCCAAACCAGGAGGGGATTTTTTCTTCGTATCCTTTTTCAGTCGTCGCCTGTCCCCTACCCATCATTGCTCGGTCGTTTATTTTTGGATCTGACTCTATCGTAGGGACGTACAGTCATGCGCAATACGAATACAAACCCATGAAACTGCCAAGCGACGTCTTCCTGCCTTGGATAGCCTGCCGGGGAGAGACCTTCGGTCACTGGACGCAGTGCCCCCTTTGCGAAATACCATGTCTCGCACCCTCTGCGGTTATTCCGCCGATTGAGCGGCCGACCGGCTATTCGTACCATTCAGCGGCCGGATCACCGTGCGCACCTCGTGACTTTGCGTTGATAGACAAAATCCGCCAAGGCAGAACAAGCCAGGGGAGTAGTATCGCAAGAGAAGAAACGTGAAGTCGTCCTCACGATATATCGCTCCCTTGGGCGTGGTGTTTGCAGTGTGACGTCGCACTCAAGGCATGGCATGTCGCGATCTGCACGGAAATCCGTTGCCAAATTTTACGTCATGGAGTTAGAAGGCTCAGAAAGGCTGCACATACAATAATTGTCAATTTCCACTTCCCGAGAGACTGGACACTGTACCGTCAAAGCAAGCCTCTTGCACGCATTGCTCGAAAGTTTGACGTCCTGGGTTTTTTCTTCACGCCGCCTACCGATAGTACGAGAGGGCCCTTACTGTTGCAGGGCGGTGCAGATGACAGGCATGTAGTCGACGTCCTCGTGAAAAGGACCATTCGGTGGCACGGCACGGCTGGCGCGGCTGTCGGGCAGCGACACGCAGAATATTTACAAAGATACGAATATGATGCCGCCCGGCGGCAATCCTTGCTATATGCGGTTGCGGCGCTCGCTGCCTGCCGAAACCCGCCATTCCCGGCCGCGCCGATCTCGCCTTTGATGTGAGGTACGTACATAGATGCATGGCCTTACATTGAATGGATGGGACCCACTTTTTGAGATTCTGGGCAGGAAATGAGGCCCTTTGCGATTACAAGCAACATGGAATTGACCCCAATAAACCGCCTGATCTGAGATTTCCGCGGTGACACTGCGTCGTGCTCGACGGGCTTCCAACGTCCCTGCGTTTCTTTGGCGAGAGCTCAGCAATTGTGTCAATATCTACGCCCGGAGTCGGCGGCAAAGAGGGCATCTCCTCTCTTTCTGACTGCAAGCCCGGGCGGGGCTGCCCACTCTCAAATTCAGAGGGACCAACCGCGTCGCACCATCCAATGTTGCGACCCATCTCCCTCAAGGTTCATACGCCCTTGCGAGGCATTTCGACGGGGACTTTCGCCTGACGCTTGTGTGGTTCGAGAGAGACAGGCCGACCAAGGCGCCGCAGCCCGAGTCGGTCATACTATTGGCCGACAATCCGACGACTCAGATGACCCCTCGTATCGCTGCGACAGGTGTGCCATTTGTCTGCCTCTCCGCAGATAAGAATTCCTCGCAATCGACTTCCATTTCCTGTGCCGCTTGTCGAACATTGAAACACTCCAAAGAATCTTGACATCCCAACGTCCACACATCACACCATATATCCTGAGCATCATCATAACGCTTCATCATGGCAATCGATGTTATTTCATGCGCGGTAGACATCAACAAAAAGACTGTTGTGGGGTTTCCGCAAGCCAACAGATTCGAAGAACTTGTTGTGGCTTTGAAGAAAGTCTTGGGTCCTTCGTCCGGTTTGACGTCATCCGATGTTGACATCGACTCGTTGACCAACTTGATGGTGAATTATGACAGCAATCCTAGGGAATGGGGGCAGTATGCTCTTGGTGATTCCAGTCGGGGGTATACGCGCAATCTTGTTGACGAGGGTAACGGCAAGAGCAACCTGGTACGTCCTCGACATGCAGTGTATCAATCATGCGTGGCTCACACTGAACGGTCTGGTTGGCAGTTGGTTCTCGTATGGTCTCCAGGGAAAGGAAGTCCAATCCACGACCACGGAAATGCTCACTGCCTGATGAAAGTCCTGCGAGGTAATCTCACGGAAACCCGATATGCTTTTCCTGAAAACGGTGTGGACGAGAGCCCTATGCGTATCATCTCGGAAAAGACATATAAGGAGAATGGCGTGACTTACATGGCCGACGAGCTCGGACTGCACCGAGTATCCAATCAGGAAAGCGACTTCGCAGTATCCTTACACTGTGAGTGGCAACGATAAGGCCTTGATGCGTGCACTTGCAAGTCTGCTGACTGACGACTTCGCCAGTATACACCCCTCCGAATGTTGCTCGGGAAGGCTGTCACATCTTCGATGCAAGGACCGGTAAAAGTAATCATGTGCCTGGTTGCCACTACTTCTCAGCGTTTGGTCGTCTTTTGAAGGAGTAGGCAAACCGATTCGTCGGTCGCTCCTGCGTTTCGTTGCTTCTCGGCAATTTGCTTGCTTTCTGACTGAGAAAGGTCTGTTTGTCCCTCACAGGTCCGTCCGGGTTTTCAGGACTTCGAGGCAGCACATGATCGAATAGCTTCTCGAACAGTATGTATGTAATGCCATGCTTGTAAAGAAAGTTCTGTATCAGCGTTGAAGTTTCTGCAGATGATGCAACATCGGCATGTATGAGAAGCCATGAGTTCGAAGAATACTTCGAGTCAGATGAAAGTAATTATCAGAACAAGAGAGAGCGAGGAAGAGAACGGTCGCTGAAAAGTCATTGCCTTCTGTCCCCTCGTCTCTCTTCGATTGCGTGATTGCCGCTAGTCCCAAATGGCGCCATTTGGCCCACCTCCGACTGCCGCCAATTTCTTGAGTGGCCAGTGAACCACGTGACTGGATGTCCAGCTCGCGTTTCAACGCGCGAAACCGAGTTGGGATGAAATCAATCTTCCCTACTATCTATTAGGTACCTAAAGTACCTTGCCTCTCTCTGCTAAGAACCTATTTACCCACCTACTTTAGGTAAAGTACCTACTGGAGTAGGTACTAGGTAAGTAGATAGGTGCCTAGGTAGGTAGGTAGTGAATGCTGATAGCTGCCAGCTTTGCAACCGTGTATCTAGAACACTGCATGTGAGCTCATTTGCATGTTCATGAAAACATAGTCGCTCTGCTTCGCTGGGTACCCTGAACGATCTCAGCAGGTAGGCTGCCCTCGAGCAGTAACGCGCCGAAGCTGATACACCCTGAATCTTCAATTCATGCGGCAACTATGTCTGACCGCCGCAAGAGAGGCGCAGACGACGTGATCGACCTGACAGGAGATTCCGACGGGTTGCGTGCAAAAAAGTCTCGTGATTTGCCGGCAAAATCTCCAAGTGGGATTGACGGCACTTTCGTGTATCGCGCTGCAGGAGACATTACCTTCTCCACCGTATCGGTCGGTGAAGGATCTTCGCTCTCATACAGCCAAGTTTCAAATCCATCTCAAATCGGTGCTCGTGACGGCGAAGCTTGGGACTCTACACAGGAGGACGACGACCGTGTCAGGGAATTGTACGGGTCATTTGGTACGTGGGTCATTTCACGATTCTGGCGATTTTATTTAAAACTCCTCTGCTCATGATCTGTGCAGACACGAAAGTCGTCGGAATTCAATATTATAGAGGCCATGCCTCAGAAGGAGAGGTCGTTCTTTGCAAAAGGGAGCCCCATAATCAAGTAGGAGATCCCTGAGAACACATCATAATTGTCTCTTTTTACCCAGAATCGAGTTCTTGAACTTAATGGATTTTAGTACGATCGCAATGCGATCAGGGTCGATAATGTCATGTCTCATCAAGTCGGGCATTTGCCTAGAAAAGTGGTGGAGAAGCTCGCGCCCTACATCGTCAGTGACAACCTGTACGTGAATGAGGCCTCTAATGCTAATCTAGGATTAGGATTCTGGTGACATCATTGTCGAAGCTCAACTCAATGGGCGCAAGAATCCCTACGATTGTCCCGTAAGGCTATCCTTCTATGGGCCGAGTGATCCCCCTGAACGGACGAGGATCGAGCATAATCTCAAAGCCGATAAGCTTGTCAAAGCTACTGAATTAAAGCGGACTAAAAAAGATGCCGAAGCCCAAAGGACGATCATGGGCTTGAAAGCCGGCGGGGCGACTTATGGAATGGGAGCCAGCGCCATTGAGGAACCTGAGATCTCGTTGGAAGATATTCTAAAATATAGTGAATTTGTCGGATTCAAGAATGGGACCGACGCCATCAAGACTTTTTCGATGGATGAAAAGTCTCTATCCGAGATGCCCATGTCTGCACAACCGGCTGCTCTTAGGTCAACCCTCTTGCCTTATCAGCTCCAGGTATGTATCGACATTGCCAGTCTCTTTCCCGGATATGAACTGAACTCAGCAAGGGGCTGGCCTGGATGACGGCGAAAGAAAACCCAAGTCTTCCAGAGAAGGATCTGGGCAATATAGTCCAGCTTTGGAAGCAAGATGGTCGAGGGTACTATTGGAACATCGCCACTGATTTTGTGTGCCAGTCCCCTCCGACTTTACTTTCGGGTGGTATCTTGGCTGATGATATGGGTCTCGGCAAGACTCTCCAGATCATCAGTCTAATTCTCACGGGAGGCCGAGGGACAACTCTCATCGTTGCCCCTGTCAGCGTCATGAGCAATTGGAAACAGCAGATTGAGCGGCACGTCCAGTTAGAATGTGCACCCAGTGTTTTCATCTACCATGGCGACAAGAAGATGGCTGGGAGTCAGTTGATGACGTTTGACATAGTGATTACCAGCTATGGTAAGCTAGCCAGAGAAAGAGACGCCGGCGTCCCTCAGGTTTTGCTCGCGAGTGAGTGGAAGCGTGTGGTCCTTGACGAGGGGCATACCATTCGGAACTCCAGAACCAAAGTCGCTTTGGCTGCTTGTGCATTGCAAGCCAAGTCGCGATGGATCTTGAGCGGCACGCCCATGTGAGTCGAACCGAGCCGCCTCTCGCCTCCGCTCTGAGCTAAATAATGTCTAGCATCAATTCCGTCAAGGATCTGCACTCTTTGGTGAAATTCCTGCACATTACGGGGGGGATCGAACAGGCTGAGATATTCAACACTAAGGTTACGAGGAAATTATCCGCGCAGGATCCAGCTGCCGAGGCCATTTTGCAGGCGCTCTTGCAGGATATCTGCTTGCGACGCAGGAAAGACATGAAATTCGTGGATCTCAAATTACCTGAGAAGAAAGAATTCTTGCATCGCGTGACATTTCATCCAGAGGAGAGGAAGCGATATGAAGTGTTGCTGTAAGTGACGGGCTGAGACCCTGGCAGAAATCGATGTGCTGATCTGGACGACAGTAGGGAAGCCCGTGGTGCACTGGCAGAGTATCAGGCAAAGGATACTGGCGGCAAGGGCCAATTCCAAGGCGTGTTGGAGCGCCTCCTGCGGCTAAGACAGACGTGAGTTCCCCCGATTGACAGCAGGCCTTTTCGGCTGATCAGTGACACGGGGCACAGTTGCAATCATTGGAAGCTTTGCAGAGACCGGATCGATGGGTTGATGAAGCTCTTCGAGGAGCAAGATATCGTCCCCTTCGATAAAGCGAACAAAGCCCTCCTGCAACAAGCGCTGAGACTCTATATCGACAGCCAGGAGGACTGCGCCATATGTTACGATATTCCGAGCGGTCCAGTAATAACAAACTGCAAGCATGTATTTTGTCGAATATGCATACAAAAGGCAATTCAGATGCAAGGCAAATGTCCTATGTGTCGAAATGAGCTCTCAGAGGGGGATCTTTTGGAACCGGCACCCGAGGGGACCCTTGATCAGAGCTTTGATACAACAGCGCAAAGCTCCAAGACTGTGTCCATAATGCAGATTCTTCGAGCCACCTTGACGAAGGATCCCGGTTCGAAAGTAGTCGTTTTTTCACAGTGGACTTCATTCCTGGACATTGTTCAGAGAGAACTGAAAGCCGCTGGTATGCGATTTTGCCGACTTGATGGTAGCATGAATACCGACAGCCGCGACCGCGCGATTCAAGCGTTGGACAATGACGCGGAGACGCGCGTGATGCTCGCAAGTCTCGCTGTTTGTAGCGTCGGGTTGAACCTTGTTTCTGCAAACACTGTAATTCTGTCTGACAGCTGTACGTTTCTGTTCAATGAGTGTTGCTCATCCTGCTTCAGACACTGACGATTCCTAGGGTGGGCACCTGCAATCGAGGATCAAGCCATTGACAGAGTCCATCGACTGGGACAGACCAGAGAAACGACAGTTTGGAGGCTGGTCGTTGAGGATTCTGTGGAGGAGCGGGTCCTGCATGTCCAGGAACAGAAAAGGGATCTGGTCAATAAGGCGTTCCAGGTCAGAGACAAGAAATGCAAGACAGCGAAAGATACGAGGATGGCAGACATCACCCAGCTGCTTTCCTAAGCGACGGACAGTCGGGTTTTTTTACGAGGACATGGCATCCTGAGGCTGCGTTAAAACCGACCTTGGAGCGCCATCGGGAGTAATGTGCTACAGATCAGGGGGCTGGGTAATAGACTCGCCATTAGCTTCTTCGCCTGAACAAACAGCTTTAATCTGAAACAAGTAGCACACATTCTCGGGGCTGATGACCAATTGAATCGTCAGCAGCCTGGGTCAAGTTAGATATTGAAGATAATAGAGCCATTGAACCCATCCAGGCCACAAGCGTCCAAAAGAAATAGTGGGTCTTCCTCCCCCGTTCCGTCGTGGAAAAACATGTATCGATAAAGGTTTGTGAGCCACCATCAACTTAATCGCAACCCGCCCGGCCAAACTTATTGCTCATCACGGAGGGGCAAATTGGTACGAAACGCTACTTTACGTCACCTCGCGACACGGTGTCTACATGCCTGAAGTTTGCAGAAAGATTGATGTCTTTAGCGAGCTGCCGGCAATGGAATCGATCGGAAGGCTTGATGGTAGGTGGTGGGTAGGTTGCTACACAAACTCTTGGCTGACAAGTGTGGCAAGACATTATTGAAGTATGGCATAGTCATCGAACGCCGCTGATCCTGTCTGCGCTTGTGGTTCTGGTCGTTTTGCGAATGTGCTTCCACTATAATGACGGATCTGGATCCTTAAAAGTCCTGCCGGAGCATGTCGAAGAAAAGTCCTATGCGTCAACACGTACTACGAAGCGGCAAGCGACCTTTCAAGCAGAGAAGCCGCTTGTTCCAACGACAGGCCCGCGCAGGATACAGGGTGGGAAAAGCAAAAGGTTACCGATTGAAGAGACGAAGCAGCACAATGATGACCGACCTTTCAAAGTCTGGGTCTTCTTCTCGTCCGTTACAACTAAGACGGAAAAGATCGCGCAACAATATCTCAAGACGCTTGAGAAATCGACTGTTTACTTGTCCCACGAGACTGGGCGCCGTTTCCTTTCCCCAGAGCTTCGCGATCTGGCCGAAATTGATTTCGAGGACTTCTTTACCAGCCCAGCCAAGTCCGCCGAGGACGCTCACCTCTTTTATCTATTTCTCATTCCGAGCTACAATATTGACACAATCAACGACACGCTCCTGCAACATTTGGAGGAAACGCATCATGACTTCAGAATCGACACAGCACCTTTATCGTCGCTACTTGGCTATTCTGTATTTGGGTTCGGAGACAAAGAGGGCTGGCCCAACGAGCCTGAAGGCTATTGCTTCCAGGCCAAAGAGCTGGACAAATGGATGTCGAAACTGACCGGAAAGAAGCGCGCATTTCCCGTTGGTATGGGAGACATGAAAGGGGATCATGTTCAGCGATTCGAAGAGTGGACAGGTGGGATCCAAGAAGTCGTTGCTCACGTCGCGCGAACTGGGAGCCTAGGTCAAGGTGTCCCTGGTAGTGGCGATGCTGCAGAGAGCGATGTCGAAGAGGCCATTGATTACGACGACGGTGAAACGCTGATCGGAGAAGAAATGTCAGCAACGGAGAAGGAGCCACCGCAGCCACTGAACGACGTGGAAGATCTGGGCCGACTTATCCGGCCATCAGATCCCAAGGCAAAGTCTCGGGGCAGCAAGGTGTCTCTTGCAGTCGACTTTACTTCTTATGGCCCAGGAAACGAAAAGCGCGACCGAGTTGCTGCTCCTGTAGCCAAGGAGATGGTTGCCAAAAACTCGCCCACTCATGCTGCACTCACGAAGCAAGGGTACTCGATCGTGGGCTCCCATTCCGGGGTCAAGATTTGTCGCTGGACTAAATCTGCTCTCCGCGGTCGAGGAAGCTGCTACAAGTATTCTCTGTATGGTATCAATTCGCATCAGTGCATGGAGACGACTCCCTCTTTGTCCTGCTCCAATAAATGTGTCTTCTGCTGGAGGCATGGGACGAACCCCGTGGGAACCACATGGCGCTGGGTGGTTGACCCCCCTGAGATGATATTCGAAGGAGTAAAAGATGGTCATTACCAAAAAATCAAGATGATGCGAGGTGTCCCGGGTGTCAGAGCAGAGAGATACGCCGAGGCTTTGAGGATTCGACACTGTGCGCTCTCCCTAGTCGGAGAACCAATCTTCTACCCTCACATCAATGAATTTCTCGAGATGCTTCATGGTGAGCGGATCTCATCCTTCCTCGTATGTAATGCGCAGCATCCAGATCAACTGGCTGCTCTCAAGGCCGTCACCCAGCTGTACGTCTCCATAGACGCATCGAACAAGGATTCTCTGCGCAAGATCGACAGACCTCTTCATAGAGATTTCTGGGAACGCTTCCAGAAATGCCTCGATATCTTACGAATGAAGCGGTTCCGTCACCGCACGGTCTTCAGATTGACTCTGGTCAAAGGCTTCAATGTCGAAGACGAAGTCGAAGGTTACGCACAGTTGGTTGAAAGGGGCCTGCCATGTTTTGTCGAAGTGAAGGGAGTTACTTATTGTGGCACTTCAACCTCCTCGAATGCCGGCTTGAGCATGTCCAATGTCCCCTTCTATTGGGAAGTCTGCGAGTTTGTCAAAGCTCTCGAAAAACGTTTAAAAGAAAAGAAGCTCGAATATGGCATTGCGGCGGAGCACGCACACAGCTGTTGCATTCTCCTTGCTAGTGAACGCTTCTTCGTCGATGGAAAGTGGCATACGCACATTGACTACGAGAAGTTCTTCCAGCTGCTGGAGCAGAGAGGACCTGAAGGAGACTGGACACCGGAAGACTATATGGGCAAACCGACACCGGAGTGGGCTCTTTGGGGAAATGGCGGATTTGACCCCAGAGATGACCGCGTGGATAGAAAGGGAAGGAAAATGGACAATGTTGTGATTCGGGAGGCACCGCTACCTTAGGGGGTTCAGTAGATGATGAGATATGATCGCAATGAAATTACTAAGATTGCCTTGTAGAAACTACAGCCATTTGCATTGGCATTTGAAGCTCACCATCTGTGAGACAATGTGAAGCGCATTATGCTACGAAACACTTCCCAGGCTATTCGCGAGACGCCGGCCACTTCCATGGCAGTATGGGGCTACCTCATAACAACTGTTTACACAAAGCTCTTGGCAAAAGGAAAAAAAAAAAAAAAAAGGCAAGAGCGAAGGGGGAGAAGAGTTGTTGTACAAAAGAAATCGTCTGGCATCCAAAGGTCGTCGTCCCGCCTCGGCGATATCCTCATGCCAATCGGACCTTTGGAGAGACACGAGGATATGGTGAGCGAGAGATGCATTTCGCGGGCAGCACGATATCGTCCCCTAATGGCGGATGAGCAGAGTTGTCTAGGAGTAGCTCCTGAGCTGGTGCTACGGACGTCAACTAGAAATAATTTTGGTCTTCGTATTTTAGTCCAGGCCGACGTTGGGAAAGTCTGCAAGATTAATGCCGCCGGCGCCGGCAGGACGAGAGCGAATGTCGAGGGACGAATCATATGCAATCATTTCGGCAAGGATGTCTAAGATCGGCTATCAACATCAGAACGTCAGTCGAGTATTCCTCTCAGCCTCGCGATGCAGCAATTTTTTTTCGGACAAACCTTGGGCACGGTACTGTCGTAGATCTTAATGAGGTCGCTAGGGGCAGGGTACACCTTGAGCCCCTTGTAGAAAGCAAGAGCAGACTCGACAGATTTAGTGGCTATGAATGTCATCAGCACCGGGTCTGGGTCATTGGAAACCTTCAAAAACGTACGATCCGAGCTGAGCATCTCTCCGGTCATGACCTGCTCGTTAAAGTAGGTCTCGCGTTCTTCGACACCTGATGGGAAGCCTTCCTCCTTGGCCTCGTCGACCCGGGCCTTCAGGGCATCTCGTTGACGACGCGTCATAGCCTCTGCCTCTTCCTTTACGGCGCGGACTTGTCTGCGCTCGTTTCTCCTCAGATCACGGCGGAACTCGGCATGGCTTCGTCGCCTGTAGTCGAAGTAGATAGCATAGCCTGCATGACGACAATGGATTAGAAGACAAACAAATCGACATGGCACACGCTAGAGTCCGTCTGAGTGGCAAATGCCTGTCTGCGCTCGAGTGGCGCATTGAGGACATTTATGGCCATTGACCTCGAACGTACCGACTATGGCGGTTGCGGCGGTTGCGACCGTGGCTGTCACCACGGTTGACGTTTGGACCATTTTGTCGGAACGTCGGCACAAGCAGAAGAAGGGACGCCCGACGGGGATAAGTCGATCGCTCAGGGTCGTGTAGACCACGAGGAAGAGAAATTGTGCAATTTCAAAAAGGGCTGACCAGCTCTTCAGCTTCAGTGCAAAGGTATTGGTGGTTGAGACCAAGGAGATGTGGACATAAACGTCCCAGGTCAAGGTTTTCTTTTTCTTCTCTGGAGGGGGTGCAGCCCTGCCGATGTGATGCCCGTCTCGTGAGACGCCGACCAATTATGTATCTTGAATTCTTCTTCTTTGCCTTGATCTTGACGACGTTAGGCGCGGGTTCCCAACATAAGGTAACGGGGTAAACAGCTAGAGAGCTCCGGAACATTGGTTCAGCGCGGGAGCTTTTGGCCCAGGAATTGGGACCACTTGTGTGGGTGCGGCAAATCGTCGGCCGAACTGACCTCGGTTGGAGCCTGACATAACACTGCATCCACCCACTCTCCAGGCCTCCAGGTGACAACTCACATCACTCCATTGCATGTCTTCGGAGACCACGGATGCATAGCGCAGAGCGTCCAACCTGGTCCTCTCGTACGAGGCCAATTTTGTCGCGCACTGGCTCGGACGGCCCATGATTGCCCATCATGTCGGAAGAACGCAGCAAGATCTCGCTTCGCAGCGGCAAGAAGCGAAGGCCAGGACGCCCCGTCATAAGCGCCCCGAAACAGATATCCGGTCCCATGCCACAGGATGCCTCGCTTGCAGGTGCTCCTCCGCTTGTACCCGACGCGATACCCAGACCACGTCTGCGACCCCCACCAATGGCGGGCGGAAAGGTGATGCGATGCGCTCAACCATCACGGCAAGAAGAAACCGTCGCTGACTCCTGCAGACCTCGGATCTCGTCAAGCAGCGATACTCTACGCGTTTCAACAATCTGCCCGCAGACTTCGATGCCATGACCCCCCCCATGCCTACAATGCCCTCCATAGCCCAGTACGAGAAACGTGAGCAGCAGAGATCGCCTTCTTCGCGCCGAGGCGCCGCGCCAGCCATCGATATCAAAGCTTTGCGGGACCCCAACTTAGTGCCGGATCAGTATGTGTCTGCTGCCTTGGGTGACGCGACAGATGACCAAATCCGCGACTTTGAAAACTCTCTGCGGAAGCTCAAGAATCGTGCCGCCACGGACTTGCAATCGAACATCTTGCAGAACCGGACGCAATTCATCAAGATAAGCAAAGAGGCCGAAAAACTCAAGGCCGAAATGAGAGCCTTGCGTAGCCTGATGGCAGAGCTCAAGACCAACACAACGGCCCTCCGAGCGGCATCGATGAAGAACGGTGAACCAGCTAGCATTTCTAGCGGTGGCCATACTGGCTTGAGCAAGCGAGACAAGCGAAGCTCTGTGGCCGATAGAAGCGCGCTGTGGAACTCGCAAATGCAGGCCCTGTACAAAAACGTAGAAGGCTCGCAAAAGTTTTTGCCAAACGCGCCAGGGCGTCACGTCATTCAAAATGCAGGCCCATGGGTAGAGCTCGATAATGCCACCTACAAGTCTCGACGTGCCATGCAAATTTTCTTGCTGAACGACCACCTCTTGATCGCGTCTCGCAAGAAGCGAAAGGCTGATGCGCCGTCTGACGCGCGGGGTCCCATGATCAAGCTTGTCGCAGACCGCTGCTGGTCTCTTCTGGAAATTGAAGTGGTAGATATGCCGGGAAATGCTGAGTCTTCTGGTGGCAGGAATAAGCTCGCCGATGCCATCATGATACGTGGTGGTGGGCACGAATCCTTCATATATCGGACAGAGAAGCAGGAAGCAGACGAGAAGAAGACTTTACTCCTGAATGTGCGAAAAGCGGTCGAGCAACTGCGCAAGGGGCTGCGGTCAGAGATGGAAGCGAGCAACAAGGCCAAAGAGACGATCAATTACTTTGCATCCAGAGATCCGGGCCTGCTGCAAAAGACGGAGCTTTTGGAAACGCTGTCAGACATCAAGGACATGCTGATCGAGGTGGACGGCAAGCAGCAGAATCTGCGTTGGGTAGAAAGCCAAATGGACGAGCTCGACATTGACATTGCGCTCCAAAAATCCGGCCCAGCTGTGGAAAGAGTGGAAAAGCTTAAGGCCCTGGCTCGAGGGTTGAGGGGCAACGCTGTTGCGCAAGACTTCATCAATTTCAAAGTGGAGGAACGAGCCGCAAAACTGGCTGGCATTATCATTCGCGAACTGGAGTGCACGCACAGTGCCCAAACGAAGACGAGGGACAATGTGAGCTGGCTCACCAGTCTTGGTTTCGAAGACAGAGCGCGGGCAGCCTATCTGGCGGCACGGACTGGGCTCATTCACAAGAGGGCCAGGTAAGATCCGGAATCCCCCGGACCAGACGATGGTTTCGCAAACTCACATACTCTGCACAGGCAATGTATTTTCCAAGGTGACCTGCACCTGTACATATGGCAATTGTCGTTTGTGTACTTCACAATCATTCATAACACCGTTCAGACATTCCAAAGCTGCTTCCCGCCTCCCATGATGAGCGCGTGTGTCAAATGGGCAAAGGAAGAAGTGGAGACCTTTAACCGCATCTTGTCACGACAACTGAGCAGCACCGATCGAGGCGGACCGGTGTGGACGCAATGCATGGAAAGAGCGAAGGAGCATGCGAAGAAGCTCTCAGCGGTCGGATTGGACTTTATGAATCTGGTGGGACAGGACATGGGTTCGACGCCCAAGAGCCCCGGGGGCGTGATTGTTCCTGTTGGGCTGGGCCTGGCGTAATGTCCGCACGCTGTGTATGGGAATATAAGAGCAGAGGCCACAACACAACCAACTCATGTCACTTGTCTGATGTGAATAAATTTGCGGTCTTGCCTTGGGCTTGAAGGGGGGAAGCAAGCCGATGTGCAAGACTCAAGGAGCAGGAAGATTACTTTAAGAGGCCATGGTAGCAAGGCAGTGCTATGTACATGTCTGTAGATTTGAGAGTCGGCAGTTGCGATAGGCAAGACACCAATTGCGCGCTCTTTTGACGAATATTGCATGTCGGCAGACGCATCTCACATGGGTGTGGGGCGCGCTGGCGCCGAGTTTTAAGCGTCGTAGCTACTTAGGTAGGGGGCCTGAACTCGGAGGAGGAGGGGGTCAGGCAGTGAGCGCAGGAGGCAAGCATCAACCGGACCGGAAACAGAGCGGTTCCTCCCATCCCCTCCCCTCCTTCTCTGCTCGGTCCTGGTGATGCTTCAATCTTAACACCCAACATCGATTTCAGTCATAAGGCCGCAATCTTTCCTTTGCACCATCCCTGTCTGTGCTTGCGCGACACGCCATCGACACCTTCACCGGCGAATATTCTCCTCCCCAATTGGCGGTTCATCAACAACAACAACGACGACGACGACTGCAACGACTGCCCACTTCATTTGCATCGATCCTTCTCCCGCCACGACACGGCCAGCTCACAGTCGTCACTGTTTTCCACACCAGACTCGCGGCCCCACCAACCGCGACCTCCAAACCACCCCCCTTTCCCGTGTCCGCAACGCCATTTCCTCTCAATATCTTGCATCTCTGCTCTCGCAGCATCTCGAGCCGGGTCACGTTCACACGACATGGACACTAATATGGAAGACGTCGGCAGGCCACCGACTGATGTGTCGCCAGTCATCAACGAGCCCGCAACCATTCCCACGCTCGACGGCTGGATCGAGAGTTTGATGAGCTGCAAGCAGCTGGCTGAAGCTGACGTGCAGAGGCTTTGCGACAAGGTGAGAAACGTCTCGGGTTGCTCTTCCGATGTCGACCGAGCCTTCGCGGACCTGCAGTCCTCCTCGCGCCGTTCTTTATTTTTTTTCTTTTCTCTCTGCACGCTCGTCCGCGATTGGAAAAGCCATGTAGCCTCGATTCCTACATATTTTGCCCCCATATGTGAGACCAGCTCCTTTGCTGACGTTCCCCATGCGATTGTGTAGGCACGAGAGGTGTTGCAAGAAGAGTCAAATGTTCAACCCGTGGTATGTATCCAGCGACCAATGCCGACCCTTGGCGTGATGTCGAGCAAGGTCTGACGACGCGATAACTCAGAAATGTCCTGTCACTGTTTGCGGCGATATCCATGGTCAATTCCATGACTTGATGGAGCTATTCAAGATCGGCGGGCCTAATCCAGACACAAACTACCTCTTCATGGGTGGGTTGCGAATTCGTGCTCGCCAGCTTTGCTCGTGCTAAATAAGAGACTAGGTGACTACGTTGATCGAGGTTATTACTCTGTCGAGACCGTTACTCTACTGGTCGCTCTTAAGATCCGCTATCCTCAGCGCATCACCATTCTGCGAGGAAACCACGAGTCCCGACAGATTACCCAAGTCTACGGGTTTTACGACGAATGCCTTCGAAAATATGGCAATGCGAACGTCTGGAAGTACTTTACCGACGTTTTTGACTATCTCCCTCTGACCGCGCTCATCGACAATCAAATTTTTTGTCTCCACGGTGGTCTCTCACCCAGCATTGACACCTTGGACAACATCAGAGCCCTTGACCGCATCCAAGAGGTACCGCATGAGGGGCCCATGTGTGATCTCCTCTGGTCAGACCCTGACGATAGATGTGGATGGGGTATATCGCCTCGGGGCGCAGGGTACACATTTGGTCAAGACATCTCGGAGGCATTCAACCACAACAATGGCCTGACGCTGATTGCTCGGGCTCACCAACTTGTCATGGAAGGTTACAATTGGTCACAGGATCGCAATGTGGTGACCATCTTCTCAGGTGCGTGCGGAGGCGGGAGCTTGTCTGGGGCTTGCGAGAGCAGTTTTGATACTTACTTCTGTGGCACAGCACCCAATTACTGCTATCGATGCGGCAACCAGGCAGCAATAATGGAGATTGACGAGCACCTGAAATATACATTGTATGTCACCAAGAGGAGCTGACCCAGTTGTGCGGTCGCTTGCTAACAGCGCCTTTAGCTTGCAGTTCGACCCTTGCCCGAGAGCAGGAGAGCCCATGGTTTCGAGACGTACGTCCAGATCCTTCAGACCGCCAGCCCCTCCAAAATACTTGGAGAGCCAAGGCTAACCACCGTGTAGGCACGCCCGACTATTTCCTCTAGGCATGTGACAGACGGGAGGACGGGCGCACTCTAGGGATCAGATGCCCTTCGACCAATTCTTTGTTCCCCAGCCTGCTGACTGTCCAGAACCCGGTCGCCCCCGCAGCATGAAATGATGTATAGGGGGGCGGGGCTGCCCTCATGCTGTTCATGCTCACATCATGTCGTGGAGAACAGACGCGATCCTGACGGCGGTCGACGCAGTATCCAGGCAGCTCGGGAAGAGGTGATACGGCCACAGAAAAACAATATCAAGTACAGTGTTGGCGCAGTCTAGGCATTATGGCCTTTTCTCGTCTAACGGCAACGCTGGCTCTTTGAACATCGAGGTTTTTGTTCGCGTCTTGTCGATGTCGGAGGGGCTTACGGAGGGAGAACGGCTGCAGCGCGAATAAAATGCAAGAGGTAGCGATGACATTAATATACTTTGAAGATGCACGGCTGCACGATGGGATGGCTGTCGCTGCTACATGGAGGCCAAGTCAATCTGGAGAGAATGTAAAACCATCATGCATGCTCAGACTTGACACCATTCATCTTTTCCTGTCGCCTTGCATGCCTGTATACTTCTTGAAAGGCGTCGAAAGTACCACATTTGGTCATCTGACCTAACTTGAACGAACGCCGGTGGTACTCATGCATCTGTGTTTTTGTTGCATATGACAGCGCAGCTGGGTGAATGACTAGCTAGATTCAGGGCTTTGCCGATACCAAATGCATATTGACACGCTTACGTCTACATATATAGCCGTATTAACATGGCCCTCACTTGTACCTCCGCGGTGCATAGTTTCAACAAGGTCATCAGCGTGTCGAGATTCTAAGATGAACGGAGCATCAGTATGGGAAAGCGACAAGCGCCTGGCGTCGTTCCCCATGCCCCTTTCATCTGCCTGTTTCCTACCTCCTCGTCTCTTTCTGCCCAGAAGCATATGAAATGAGGCGATGGCAGCAGCAATGGCGGCGTCAGGTTCAGTGCGATGCTTTCCGCAGACTACAGAAAGAATATGATCATTCGTCCGCTGGAAAATGACGGGGATCTGCTACGATAGGGCTGAGTCGTCTGCAGTCATTGTGGAAGCTCGCTTTTCCTGTTCTCTGTTGTCTATCCTCTTGAAAAGAAAAGGTTTTAAGAGAGAAAAAAAGTTCCCCGGTATAGTCTGACATTACATGAGGTGTAGTCTGACATTACATGAGGTATAGTCTGACATTACATGAGGTATAGAAGGGGAATGTCAAGACCGGTCCTCTTGCTATTTGAAAGATCGCTCAATGCAAAGACCGAAAAAAAAAAAGGCCCAGCCATTTCTACTCGGTTTAGCGTTGGAGATGCTTTTTTTATCTTTCCTTCTCTGTTCTCCCCGCTTGGGTACAACCCCCAATTTACTCAGACTCTCGTCTGTTCAACTCAGTCCGTAGATTCGACTCCCAATTCCTCTCCTTTTGACGCTCCACGTCTCCTTCTGTCCCTGCTGCTCCCTTCTCATTTTTATTGGCAGACTGGTCGTCCGCGTCGGCACCATGGGGAGAAGAAGGCACACCTTTCGAATAGTGACCTGGCTGGCTCGCGCCGTCCGGGATATGGAAACGCAGATCAAAGCGGGTCAGGCCGTACAAGTAGACGCATATAATCTCAATGAGGTATATGAAGCAGTAGTAGCAGGCCTTGCTGTGGTACCAGGCCGGCTCAGAGACGGGACGGGGCATGTACTGGACGGCGGCGCGGAATGCCGCCCCGAGGGCCAGGATGGCCGCAGTGAAGCCAACCAGGAGAACTTTGGTGCGCATGCTGCCCTTCTTGCCGAACTCATCAACGGGTGTCTGGGGCGGCCGGGGCAGCAGCAGAGTAAAGACGAGGACAGGGATGGGCAGGAAGGAGAGGACAGAGAGAAAGGTGCTCGCGAAGAGCTGTACGTCGCGCAGCTGCGACTTGATGTGCGCGTCGAGCGTGTAGAAGGAGTAGACGGTCGAAACGATGACCATGACGAGCAGCGCCACGATGATGGCGTAGAGGAGCTTGAAGAAGATGGAGATGCTGCCGTGCCAGCCGACGGACGGGTGGTACGCGCGCAAGATGCGCTGCGAGAGGATGAGGTTCACGACGAAGAGGAGCAGGACCCCGGCGTTGGTGAGGATGCTGGCGGCGATGGCAATGCGTGCGTTGCGCGGGTAGTTGGCCCAGACGATGCGCATCACGTTGGCCGTGATGCGCGCCATGCACAAGCCAAACAGCAGGCCGGACAGGATGAACTTGTGCCCGCGACGGCGGTTGCGCTGGAAGATGGTCATGTGCATGACGGCCGCGATGATGAAGAGCAGGATGAAGACGCTGCTGATGGGCGTATCGACGCCATTGGTGGGCGTGAGGCCCAACGAAGCCGTGGTGGGAGGATACGGAGGTCCCTGTTTTCGGGGCAACAGCAGGAGAAGAAGAAGGAAGACTGTCAGCTTCCCGTCCACTGCCTCGAATCGACTCGAGATGATGAGGGTGTTGAGAAGGGTGGGGGAAAGGGGATAATTGGTAGGACTCACAGCTTGGGCCGCAGCGTCACCGGAGCTCGACATGGCGACGACGCCGACGACGACGACAATGGTGATCACGGTGGTGATGATAGTGGTGATGATGGCAGAGGCGGCGGCGGCGGCGGCGGCGGCGGCAATTGACGGACCAATGCTGCTCGAAACGTCATGGTGGTTTCAGGGCCGGCGGCAGCCAAGCTATATAAGTTTTGGCTAGCGATGAAGGTGCTCAGAAGCTGTGAACTTTTAGTCATTCTTCCACGTGGGATAGATCGGTGAAAGTATGTCCGGATGCGCTTTGGCGAGTACTATATTACCGCAGTCCCGCATCGGCCTTCGCGCATCTCTTCGCCCGGTCGGTGGCCGCACGGTGGCGCGATAACGATAGCGCGGAGGGGAGCACGTAACTAGACCGCAATCGTCCGACAAAATCAAATGAGACACGTGCCGCCAGAAGCCTACACTGGGTAGAGTATTGTCGTCGTGTTGTCTCAGCTGCCGCGTAGAGGGGGAAAAGGGAAAGGAAAACGAAAAGGAAAACGAAATATAAGTGGTCAGCAAGAGCTCGATCTTTTCGTGGATGCAAGCTGTTCTTGGGTGGCGCGCGCGCGCCCGGGACCGCGTCTGAGGCTCGAATCGGAAAGCGCAATGACGCTTGCGCTGCAACCCTGGCTGTCATGGCGCATCCGACAGCAGTGTCGGCACGTCGGGACTTGGCCAGTCCGTGGCTCCACATGGGTGCCCAGCCAGCAGCTTCGCCCACGCACTTGTCGCTTGTCCGAGGAGCCTTGTAGATTAGGAGGAGAGGGGGAGCGGAGAAAGG
>JAPFUF010000494.1:0-27148 GCA_030780645.1 Aschersonia sp. MBC 508
GACCGAGTTGGAGGCAAACGGCTCGGCAAGGGGCAACCCACTAGTCGCGGGGGGTGGGGGCGGATAAGAGATCCACTGGCCAGACCTTTTACAATAGGTGGAAATCTAGTTAGCAAAACGAAAAAAAAAAAAAGCATACTCAAAAAATACCACCCTATTTCGCCCATAGCATTCCTCGCACCAACCCTCAGCATGCTGGCCCATGAAATGACAAGCAACGAAGGTGGCAGAAGTGGTCATTTCAAGCCGACGATGCTCTTCCTTATCAATACAGCTCTTTGCGCAAAGCTCGCAAAGCACGGTGTATCCGGGAACCACACGAAGGCAAACGTGTGCCTCATGTTCACATGCCGCAGCACAGAACAAGCAAAGCTCGACGCCGTTTTCGGTGGTGTCTCCCATGTTAGGATACGACATGTTTCTGCAATAGGGCTGTACCTTCTTTGTTAGCATTTTCCGTAAAACAATATAAGGTTGACTCACAGATAAATATTGACAAGTTGATTGAAATCGAGCAAGGATAAAGGGAAGACAAAGGAGGTTACAAGGACGAGGTAAAACGACAAGCGACTGGGCTTTGTCGTGTATGTGCGTACAAAATAATCAATGAAAGTCAGCTGTACGCCCAAAACCCTGCTATGTTTTTCCTTGGCCGTGTCGAACCCACGCGGCCTTGATATCGGCCGCGCCTTGAGGCCTGACGGCGGACAGCAGGGGCACCCGGGTTGGGGCACCCGGGTTGGGGCACCCGGGTTGGGGCACGCACACTGTAACGGCGGGTGAAGTGACGCACACCCATACTCCCCTAGACAGGCTAACTAAGACGGGCCCCCGCAAAGGATATATCCTAGGCCACGGATATACCCGGTGGCCCAGACTGGTAGGTATATCTACCTGGATAAGTTCGATTCTTATCAGCGCTATTTGGTAGTCGGGTGGTACCTCCTTCTTTCCCGGGAGTAAGCGTGCTACGTCGCCCTGTGCTGCGCCGCGTTGCGACGACCAGGGCCTTCACTCGCGAAAACAATATGCCCATAAACTCGCAATCGCTGGGGATCGTTGAATACCAGGCCTTATCGCCTTCTACGTTCTCTATCGCCGGTTAACCAAAGCTGAAATTAATACCAATGCCATGCCGCGCCCGAAGTAACAGTTGGCCACGCGGCTAAAGAACGAGGGCTGGCACATAACACCGCTAGCCCAACGATACATCACGCTCGGCCGGGCGCTGACCTCAAATTTGCAGCCTCTATTTCCAAAGTTCAATTTCACCGTGCTGGGTTCGGCAATGTATGTACACATAGGTGACCTGGCACAGCACACGGCCGCGTGCCATGCATCCGAACCCATTGGGCGGGCGCCTTGAGGCATAGAACGGGGGCTATGAGCAACAACACGGTTGCCTTCGTATGCTTCCCAAAGACATGCTTTGCCCCGAATACCCGTGGGCCATGCGTAGACGGGGCCTAGGTCTTGATCAATCCAGGGATCGTCTGCATCCGGGGGATAGTCGCCTTCCGCCTACCCACCGGGATAAATGGGTGCTACCACTGTACACTAGTCCGTGATTCCGAGAAATAAGGGGCCTATTTCTCTGAGAAGTCGAGGGAGAAATTTTTTGCGTTATCGAAAAGCGATAAAAGGAAAGTCAATGAAGTCGAGGCAGATACGGAAGATACGGACCTAGAATTAGAACAACCCGTTGCCTCGTTCCCCTGACTAGCGAGGCCAGGCACTGCTCGATCGGTCGCCCGTGACGCTGATAGGAGGATCACTATGCGTCTCAACTCTCTGTTCTACTTTATCGTGACGCTAGAGAGGCTCGCTCTTCTACCTTACCAAGCAGCGCCACGTCCTTTTCCACTTGAAGTAAACTAGGATCTTTCTCCCACCAGAAGAAGGCATTCGAGCCCCGTAAGATGATGTCTTGCACAGTCATTCCGGCCCGACACCGCTGCTTAACGGGCTCGTCTAGCTGCTTTAAGTAGTGATGTAGCTTCGAAAGTTTTTCTTTTTCAAGTTTCTTCCAGTCCCTCCCAGGGATATGAAGGGGCTCGCTCGCACCAAGAAAAATAAAGGGCAAGAGCCCATCATAGGGACCGCACACCTTGTTCCATGCCCTCCCTTCCTCTAGGTGATTCTTCAAGTCTTTATAGCTTATGCCAAGGCGCTGGGCAAGCAATTCGTATTCTCGTGTCGACGTCTTCATTCTTGAGCGACGGGCATTGGCCTTGTCGACCTCCCGCGCTGTACACGCTCGGGCATAACGAAGCTGGAACTTACTCAGCTCCGATCTTTGCACTGCACCTCTCAGGTAGATCGCGTACGCCACCAAGGGATCTGTCGCGACCTCCGTTATGGCATGGGCGATATCGCGAGCCCTCCAGGCCCGAACGAGAGAGATAACCTGCTGAATGGCGGCCGGGCTAACAATCCACGCCACCATTTTCAAGACAACCACGTCCGCGTTAGCACTTGGCGAGATGTTAAAATCGGGAGCCCCGGCTCGAATCAGACTGCAGACTTCGGATAAATTCGTAGAGGTTTTGCCGGCCTGGCACGAACCGGTAGCACGATCTATGCAGATCCGCGTCGCTTTCCTTGACACGCTAACCGAGCTATCGGTTGCTCTCCTTTTTCTCCCTCCCTCCTTGGTCAACTTCTCCCCCCCCTTGACACCGGTTGTTATATCATATGGCCCTGGAGCCGGCACAGTAGAGTCCACCCATTTCACGAAAAAGCTCTTTCTCCCATATAAACCCTTGAAGCCACATTCATGGCACACAGAAAGAGGGTTTTCAGCATCGAGAAACATTGGCGTCTCCGAGGGTGCGAGGTAGTTAATTGAGATGGCGAAAGAATCCACGATATTAAGTACTTGGTGATATTGGTGTTGCTTAGTGACCATGAGGTCTCCTGCGTGTTGGAGATCGATACGGAAGCGTATGCCTGCAGCCTTCAGCTGTTGTGGTGCGAAAAAAATGTTTAAATGACGTACAAATTGGGGGCAGCTTCCACAACGCCAGCTAGACCGAACCCATTTCTCGAACCTATCCGTGTCCTCTGTATCAACTAAAAGCCAAAGTTTCGTTCCAACAAGCCCTACATTAGCAGATCGAAGCCTATCATCCTCCTGGTGCATCGCGGTCGCTGATCCTTTGACTCCGAGATGGGTATAGGTTTGGTTGGCGTGCGTTAATTCTTTAATATCCATGAGTTGTTTCCCCGCATAGAGAGAAATATCATGCCAGAGCGAAGAGTTCATTAGCCCACAAAAGTAAGAGACCTCTCTGCTCCCACCATCTAAAAAGCTCCCTAGCTCTTGTAATGCCTCGCTCATCGTTATAGGCTCGGCTCGCTTCTGAAATTCTGGCCACTCGAACGCTTTTCCTTCTTCTGGATCACATCGGTACACATTAACGCCGCCATCGTGTCTTGGCTTTAGCGTATTAAACCGCACATCAGGATCGTCAAGTGGCCAAAGAGCCTCTTGAATGTCAAGGTGCGAGGTCTTCTCTGCGACCCAGGGTAACCTAGCCTTGTTCAAGAAGCCAGGCATTTGCGATAGCTTATCCAGCGTATCCGGCATTCGTTCGCCCAGCTGACTTGGCCCGACGATTGGCAGGTCATTAGAAGAGTCGGCAAAGTGCCTAAGCAGCATAATGTCTTCATACGAGGGTCCCAAGGCCGACGTAGTGGCTCTACTAGGAAGAGAAGTCCGGTTCTTTGGTTTGGTTTTGGTCTGTGCAGGCAAAGACCCATTTCCGCCTCGATGGTAGCGTGATGTAGCGCTTGAGATCGGAGATCGAACCCGCTCATTCTCTTTAATACGTGAGCTATCGCTCCCAACTTCCCGATCCTTAGGCGTGGTAACCTGCCCGTCAGAGCGTACTGCCGTAGCTTCTGGGGCTACGGCAAGCGCTACAGTAGTATTGGCTAGTGACGTGGTTTTACTGGAGGCTTCGGGGGTTGACGAATGGCTGGCCGTCTCGCCATATCGAGATTGAGTTTGTTGCGCTTGCTGGCTCGACGCTAGTGTTTCTACCTCCTCGCCAGCGCCCTTGTCAGATCGTTGTTTCGTTTGGCGCGCAATTGGAAGTGAGGTATTCGCTTGGCCAGAGCTAGACGCAGCGAGTGCTTGCGCTAGAACTACTAACTCCTGCATTTCTTCCTGGAAATCGTCTAGCTTCCGTGTAGTTTCCGTTAATACCTCCTTAAGAGGCTGTCGGATTTCATTATTGGAAGATTTCAGCTGTGTAGACTGCCAGTGTAGGAAAATTTGGGCCTTAAGGTTAGCCGAGACGGTGGAAAGTTCTCGAACTAATTTGACTGCCTTTGGTACCATCTGGCCGGGAGCCGAGTCGAGCGAGGCATGCAAAGACATAATGCCGCTAATTATAAAGTAATATACAAGAGGAAAAAGAAAGTACTTTAAGGCCATAGTAAGCGACCGAACGCGGTCTTAGGTAAGCAAGTGTGCCCGTGCGGGCCCAAAAGCGCTTAATAATCATACGACACCCAGCCAGTACCAACGGGATTCGGCCCAGAAGTGCAAGCTCATTTCATGTATCTATGGGCTCGGGCAGCTAACAAGAAAGATCATGTTAGAAGGCCTTGATCGCAGCTCTAATTAGGGCTCAACGTATAGGAAGTAAATAGTTCCGTGCGTGCACGATCGTTAATAGCTAGCATTTACGGAATATCGCGCACAACAGAGCCACGCTCAGAGGCATATAGTTATTGAGAAAACAGGCAAGAACAAAAAAATACAGGCAGTTTCTCTATCTCCGACCCTATCATCCTTCTATACCATGATCTAGAGCACTCAATAACCCCGCATCTAGGATCCAGACTTGATTAAGTCTAGAGGCTTGATAACAGGGATACAATGCTTCTGTGGCCGCCAATGACTGCATAGTCCCTGGCGGTCTTGCCCTGACAACATGTTGCCCCAGTATTTGCTCCCTTATGTATTAGGAGCTCTACTATGGGAGTAAACCCATGCTGCGCTGCAAGGTGAAGAGCGGTAAGACCCTTGTTATTCGGCCAATTAAGCATGTGATTCTGTTCCAATAAGCTTCGAACAGTCGACGTAGAGCCCGAAGCCACCGCATCGTGAAGGGCGGAGTTCTGGTTGTCGTCCGTGGCTTCAATATCAGCCCCAGCACTAAGCATAAACCTAACGCCATCCGAGCGGCCGTTTAATGCCTCTATATGCAGGAGTGTCTTCCCACTCCTAGCATATACCTGGTAGGTAGGGCTAATAAGTATTAGTATAATTTCTAATTTCTATGCCATAGCTAACCCTACATACCTTAGTTCTTCCGTACGCTGAGAGAAATAGGTATAGCGTTGATATTGGTGAAAGGCGTTTGAGTCTGCCATGCTTAATAATAAGTTTTTGAGTTTCGACGAGATAAGTAGTGAAAGGGTATATCAGAAGACAAGAAAGTGTCTCTCATAACATTAGCTGCTACTGGATTTTACCTTTATTTATAATAAGAGGGCCTATACTATAGCCTTTGGACTAAGGCTAAAAAACGTGCTAAGTAGGGGCACATATGAAGATTAGCCCCGGGGCACACATACAGAAAGTCATCACCCAGACAGAAGAATAAGAGTGGATAGGGGCACGTAGAAAAGCTACTTACCACTTAGGGGCACCGCCTCGAAACGGTCTGTGTAAGGCAGTGCCAACGACTTGGTGGGACTTCGAGGCCGAGTAGGTCAGGTGACTCACCTCTAGTACAAAAACCCCTCTGCATAGGAGGCTAGGGAGAAAGGCAAGCTTAAGTCTTGCCACAAACGAATGCCTGTCGTGAGCACCTAGCCAGTCCATCGTGAGGTTCAGTAATACCTCCTTCACAAACGTGCTCCGATAGAAAAGACAGACGGAGGGCCAGGGCCTTGTATCAGTATAAATACTACTATGAAAATCGAGGTCTTTTTAGCGGGTAACAGATCACCGTTTAATCTCATAGACGAAGGGTCGAGGCTTATTAAGACGATTTTTGTGGTTGACTGGCACGAGTAGGCCGAGGGGTTCGACGGATGGCTGGTTACTCATAGGGGTGGTCATGATTAATACTAGAGCTAGAAATCTTTTATTAACTTGTTTTATGTAAGTAAATAAGGTTATTTAGTAATAAAGTAAGAAAAAGAATTAATTGAGGGTAAAGGGGAAAAGAAAGGGGTTACTAGCAAAAAGAGGAATAAGAAGTCCAGAGACTGCTAATCTTGCTTTTATCGCTGACGTGCACACGCGATAAACCTAGAAAGTCAGCTGTACGCCTTAGATACCCTGTGACTATTGTCCATGGCCGCTCCAAACTCACGCGACCTCGACATCGGCCGCGCATCATGGCCTGACAAAGAGTAGCAGGGGCAACCGGGTTGGGGCACGCACGGCCATGCTCGACTGCACGTGTTCGCTCGCTCCATGCTACGCTACCTTAAAAAGTACTTCCCTCCTCTTGCTGCCCTCCTCTTACTACCCTCACCTTTGTTTTGCAAAACCTTACATTTACGCACTCTTGCATCTACACCGCGCTATGTTCAAGATGGATTCCGGCTTAACCACTCAGAAGAATTTTTCGCAGGAGCAATCCAATATGGGATTAGCACAAGTGTAAGGCTATGCATTATTCTAAATTACTTAGTAAAAGGTTACTATAAATTAACACAGACTATTTAGCGCAAATTTACCGACTAAGTCTAATGCTTATAACTGCGATAAATGCCATTAATCATGCGCTCGCAATGATACCTTAAAACGCCACCAATCAGAGCAGCACGGAATAGGTTCCTTATTATTAAAATGTCCTCAATGTGGTGAAGAAATACCAAGGAAGGATCATATGATAAGACATCTTAAGGAAAACCATGATTGGTCAGACAAAGCGGCAAGCGAGTATCGCAAAATAATACGGAATATACCACTACAAGACATTTGTCTTGCTGCTTCGAACGGCCGTATTAAGTCCTTAAAGCGCGCCCATACCCGTGGATATTTCCTAAGAATTAGCGAGAGAGGACTCCTATTATCTGCATTAATAGCAGGGCAGTTCAAAACAATGAAATTCCTTTTAGATCACGGATTCAATATAAACAGCAAGCTATACTCGAATGGAGAAACAGCGCTAGAATATGCGGTTAATGAGGGACGATTAGATATGGTGCGATTATTCCTACGTTATGGCGCCAACGTTAACTCAAGGGCACTTCAACTCGCAGTCCAACGAGAGCATATCAAAATTATTCAACTACTTCTAAATGAAGGAGCTCCTATTACATTACAAATCTTTGCTCATTCGATCCAGTTTGGGCAGCTGGAGATTGTTCAACTTCTCATTGAAAATGCGCCTATTAGCTCAGAAATACTCCAGACAGCGATTAACTACGGAGATATACAGATCTTCAGAGAGCTCTTAAAAAAAAGCCCTCCTATTGACGAATAAGTACTCTAGGCAGCAGCTATTAAAGAAGATAAGCAAATAATGGACTTACTTCTTAAGAAATTACTTCTAAAGAAGAACAAACTTTCTCCTAGCTGGGATATCCTTTCTTTTGCAATTCGACCCGGAAATCGGCCAATTGTTGAACTACTCCTACAAAAGGGCGCCCCTTTTCACTTAGGCATCCTAAGAAAGGCGGTTTTCATACGGGATCAGGCAATTTTTGACCTATGCCTACAACACACTACCCTTCCTAACCAAATTGACCAAGAGGTACTCAAAGAAGCAATAAATATAGAGAATCAGCAGATTTTACAACAAGTACTAGATAAGGCCATCGCATTCGGTCAAAAAGATCACTTTGAGAGAGTGGCAATGCAGTACGCAGCCGCCAAGGGGTATGAAGCCGGCGTGCAGTTTCTTATTCACAGAGGTGTCTATCGAAATCACTAATTCGCACATTGGTGGAACACCTCTCTTTTGGGCTGCCTTTCATAGGAAGACGAACATGATAGTATTTCTGCTTAAGAAGGGAGCTAAGATAAACCTAGAGGCTAAAAACGGGCAATTGGTTCTACAGTTCATCTCCCGGCCATATGAAAGAGAAGCTGTTCAAGCATGCTTAAAAATAGCAGCAGTACGAACTAGAAACAAACTTCTATCTATGTATATAGAAACGCATTCTTAGCTTTAGACTAAGTTAATAGTGCTAGAGAATAAGGTTTTAAGTGTTTACCACGATAAAATAAAGCTTCTTTTATGTTATTCAAACCCTGAACACGGCCGCAATCACGCTATAAAGCCTATTATTATGGCTTATAATAGCATGCACACAAACCTGATTATACGGTACTATCAAAGGGTCCCTTGTCAAGGATCGGCGGCCTAGCCACGGCCGATGTAGGTTTCTTTAGGCGTAGAGGGCGCTCTTTTGAAGTCTATTCACGAAACCGACCCATAACACTGCTCAAGCTTATAGAAGAGCGATATCGTAGGCATATAGCTATCTGCGCGGCTAAGCCACTGATAGAGAAGATACGGGAGATAGCGGCGCCTGCGATCCTGTTAGTGTTACTATTACAATAATAGCGATATTGTACGCCGAAGATAGAAACGGACTCTAGCGAACGTCTTCTTCGAGTTCCTACGTCGCGATCTCGTGGACGTAGGCAACGCAAGGTGGGGATGTTTTATAAAGGACAAGGCCCTCCTCCGGCAGGTGCGGGAAAAAGCACATAAAATTATGCGTCTGCGTGTTAGGAAACGTTATACCAATGTGAGGGCACACAGGGCGTGCGGAAAATAGCTAGTGGGAGAATGATCATGGAAACAGAAGGGGTTTAAAATAGATTCACGGGCAGGAGTAAGATATTATACCAGCGACGGGAAAGACTCTTACTACGTACTAATTAGCAGTAGAATTAGGCTTTCTCTATAATGTACATTTTTAAAGAAACCATTAGGTAGCGTCTTTGTCTATTCCCCGTTTAAATGCATAAGGTGGCAATGGTGTGGCCATAACACCGCGCTTAAGCTTTTTGCACGAGCTTAGTTTTCTTTCTCTATGTTCGCTTATAGAATTATAAAGCTTTTATAAATGCTATCGTTGCTCTAAGCGCCGATAACCAGCTAATAGGGCTACTTATTATCATGACAAGCCTCCCATATAGCGTTATTTGTCTAATCGTAGGTCTTGCCCTTTGCTTTTCCTTAGTAATTCGTGCTTGCCTTAGTTATATAAGAGTAATAGCTATAACCTAAGCCATAGGGACCGGCGTACTGCCTTATGCGGTGGATAAGAACTAACGTGGCAGGGGCCCACGAGAAATGGAGATCAAACGGGATCTTGTCGACGTCATCATCTATCGGAGACGATTAAGCGGCTCTTAAGGGGAGCGCGATGCCTGACTCGAGTGCAGTGACCGGCTTATTAGGCGCCCCTACGCGAGCATATCATGCATAGACGCACAAGGTAAGGAAAGAACGAAAGATCAAGCAAGACAACGACTAAAATAAAATACATAATACACAAGTACTTACCTGTTCTAAGGGAAATGCTAGCCTATGATTATTTTGACCGGATATGGAAAGAATAAACATCGCATGAAATCTAGCGCATAACGCGCTTAAAGGCGTGATCAAAGTCCCATGGTTAGAAAGCTCCCAACCGTGGCTATTGCTAAAATTAACTTACACACCGTTGCCCCTTAATAAAATTTGTAAAACCACTAGAATAAGCCCGTGTTTTAACTATTAGTACTTATTAAATATAAATACTAATACTAATAAAAGAGCTACTTAGAACTATACTAAACTCTAAACTAAGTTTTATAAAAAGATATCTTTAAAAAAGGATTAAATAAGCTTATCTTACCTTACCCTTTCTCCTTAATAAATTACGTTTTATAATAAGTACCTTAAAAGTATTACTTCTTATATACCTTCCTTATATTACTTTAAAAGGATTCTTATAAACACGTACCCTTTCTCACGTAGTAGCACGTGTGACTTACTATAAGAGTAGGTCTTTCCCTTAATTTAACTTTGCTCTTCCCTTCCTTTCATAACCTGCTGCCTCGAAGGATTAGCTGGCCTCCTGCACTCTTTTGTCCACTCATTGGGCCGATGGGCTACTCGCTTGGCACGCCCTTCGTTCCGTCAAGGCAACCTCACTCCATAATGGGGACATGAAATGAGAGAAGAATTTGGAGGTGATGAGTTTCTGCTCTACGGCCGAGTGCCCACCACGAGATGCGCTGGCTGCGAGGTTGACTGCTGTCTTACTGGACTTAGAGGGTGCGTCAGGGTCTACACCCATTTTAAGAAGGACCTCCGTTGCCCAAAAATTGCCCTTTAGAGCAGCAATGTGTAAAGGATTAAGACCATCCTTGTTTCTGCCTGCGAGAATTTGATCCTTCCCTCGGAAATTTATATTAGCGAAAAATCCAATGACTTCTTTAATATCTAAAGACACTGCGTGATAAAGCACTGATTTTGCTTATTATCTTTGGCTTCGACGTTGGCATTCTCACCGAGTAGGTATTCGATCCCCTTGAAGTTGCCTTTTAACATCGCGACGTGCAGGGCAGTGAAGCCCTCTCGGGACATTGTTTTAATATGTATGCCTTGCTTTCAGAAGAATTTCAATAGTTCAATCTTTTTCTCGTCCTCTGCAGCGGCAGAAAAGGGCAAGATTCGTCGAGAAGACGTTCGTTTTAAGTCCTCGTTATCAACGAATTTCTCGAATTTTATTAGTGTCATTAGGTGGCGTTTTTTTACGTGTTTATAGTAATTGTATTATCGAGGTGTGCCTGGAAAACCACAATCCATTTCGCAAAAGTATTTTAATTAGACTATATAATAGGATTCAAAATATTAGGTCCGCTCTTTTTATTTCTTATAGGATTTCTTACGTTAGGCAATTTCGACATATAAACGGAGGATGTGCTTAAATCGCCATGTTTTCTAGAACAAGATCTCGAGGGAAAACAATGTGACCTGGAAGACCCAAAGGTATCTTCAGGATACAGGCCTGATAATATATGTTGAAGTAGCGAGGGGCTCTCTCATAATGGCCACCAAGGATAGGCTGGTAGAACGTCAAGCGTGGGACTCGGAAAAAACGGCCGACTAGTACGCGCACCCAGATGCTAGGGCAGGTGAATGAGGATGCTGGTGTTGGGAACCGCGTTATCCAAAGACTAATAATGGCGAGAAAAGCTAGACAAATTTCTTTTAACTTGTATAAAGTAAGACGTTTAATAGACTTAGTTACGTGTTATTTGGAAAAAAGATAGTTCAAAGAGGCTCATGACTTGGGATTTCTTAATCCTTTCTTCGTGTCGTAGTCGTGTTTGCAATCGCGTCGGCCGCCTGTATTTTGCAACTTCCACGGGACGGACCCACAATGCCAGAGCAGGTAGACCTCGACAATGATGCAGATACGGCGCCAACAAGCGACACAATTTCTCGTTCGTGACGGAACATGTCAAGGGTCTGATCGTGGCCCGCGGGAAAGACGGCCTATGTTGACAATACACATGTCGCAAATGCCACGCGGCATTGCGGACCAACACGTGCCTCATTTCGGGCCTGACTCTGAGAGATGTTCGCTCCCTCAGCGGGTCCCGCAATGAGCAGCCAAAATGGGATCGTTCTTTCAGTTGCTGATGCTCACAATTGCTTTCCTAGCGTCTCGTCACAACGAAGAGCAAAGCCCGCCATGTCACCGGGACACCAATGCTGCAATCACTTGCTGCTGTATTCATTCTTGCCGAGCGAAAGATGTGTCGAGACAAGGGAATCGACTGCTGCGTGTGTAGGCGTCGTCGATGTGTTTATAGTTCTGGAGAAGTTGGAGAACTTCATGAGCTTTTCAACACCACTTCGCGTCGGGCGCGTCATGGAGAGACCGTTCGCGGAGTGTCGAGACCGAAGCCTAGCCTTGTAATTCCAAGAGCATCGACGCCTTCCTGTTGTGCATACTTCCGGACGCCAGTCCAGGGCTGTCGACCGTGGCGGTTGGGTAGCTGGTTTCGGGAGTCGGAGTGTGCAACTTTAAGATGAATCGTGGAGCGACATTCAGAAGATAGACGAATCCTGTGTGCCAATCTTTTGCTTTTCACCCCGACCGATGTGAAATACCCGGCGGTTACTGCTCCTGATATGCCATCAATCTTGCTCACTCAAGAGGTAAAAGTAGGTGTTCTTGAGCTGTCGTCAACACCGGCAAGATTGCTTGTGTCATCGATGGCGCTCTGAAGCCTGGCGTTTGCAAGTAACGTGAACCAAGGTTAAGAGGATTCAATTTGTCAAGTTGTCTTGCCGTCTCAAACTGGCTTGCCGGGGACACTCTTGGCTCGCTGGATGCTGTCCGCAGTCCTTCTAAATTTAGCTTGATGGTCTCCGTGCCGAGCAGTCCAGGAGACGGCCGGCACAGATGTCATCTCTGACTTCTGAATGAAATTCGACTGACGAGACGCAGAACTGTCAGATTTAGAGGGGCGCGCAACACGCGCCTGTCTGGTGATCGCGTATCGAACGCGCGACCAGGCCTTGTGGCTGCTGTAGGGTAGGTGGTGAACTAACGGCGCGGGTCTGGTGGCCGGGGTTTCGGCGGAATTCAAGTGTCCAGCGCGCATCATATCGCTGAAGTATGACAGGTGCTTGTGGAATTGGCAGAGGAGATGCGTGCTGGAATCTGGATGTTGTCGCCAACACGGAATTTCATATCCCGAAAGCGGTACCTGGTGTCTCAGGGATGACGTCATCCCTCGTCCATTGGACGAGGGGATTACCTCCTGCAGCCCGAGTCCAATGTCCGACGGCCAACAACCAACCGGTTCTAATGGTACAGGGGAAAGCTTTGGTCGCCTGCCGGTGAGCCGCGGCAATTACGGCTCACCAACGCCAACATCAGGTCAGCCGTGTGATAACAAACCTCGGTCGCCTTTGCGAGACGTTCTTCTTCCGGCTCAATACACGCCATTTCGATTCAAATGGCTACCAAAAACAATGCAGGCCCCCGGGCCGGTCAGAAGACCGCGCTCATCACTGGAGCTGGCATCGGCGGCATCGGCGGAGCACTAGCAACGGAGCTTCACGAGGCCGGCTACTTCGTGATCTGCGCCGTACGGCGGCCATCAACCGTCGAAGAACTGCTGAAAAAGGGCATGGCCCATGTCGAAATAGATGTCGCGTCGACGGAGTCTGTGGTCGCAGCCGCCAAGACCGTCGCCTCCCTCACCAACGATAAGCTCGATGTGCTGGTCAACAACGCCGGCGTGGCCGTCCATCGCCCTGCCTTGGACCTTGATGTGGACGGCATCGTTCGGACTACTTTTGAGGTCAATGTTCTCGGGGTTATGCGGGTAGTCAAGGCCTTTTCTGAACTACTCATCAATGCCAAAGGCTGCATCGTGAACATTGGGAGTTCTGCGCCCATTGCACCACTTGCCTTTTCATCAGCATATAATGCTTCAAAAGCTGCTGTGCACGCTTACGGCGATGCTCTGCGCATGGAAATGTTGCCGCTTGGGTAAGTGGATGTCCGTTGTCCTCTCGTTCGCGATTTGATAGGATTGACATTTTCCTCAACAGGGTCGATGTTGTCACTATCCTCACAGGCGGTGTCAAGAGCAATATTGGTGAGCGTTCCCTCGCGTGTTGTTTCAGAGCCGTGCTAACGTCAATTCAGTCCGTGAAACCAATCCCTCTCTTCCCGACGACTCGAGATATCTCGGGGTTGAGAAGTTCTGGCGCTTCAGAACTGTCGTGTCTCAACACATCGGCATGCCCACCGACGAGTACGCCCGCAAAGTGGTCAAGATGATTCAGAGAAAGAACAAACCCATCTGGTTTTGGGCGGGAGGGCAATCGGCATTTGCTTGGATAATGTATTATCTTGTTCCGAAACGCTTGAAGCTGTACATAATGGCCAGGAGATTTGGGCTCCATCTTCTGAAGCCATGATTGCATGCGTCAGATGACTGACACTCGGTCATTTCTTTATCCGGTCTGATTTGGTAATTTTGCATAAAAAGGGTGCTCTGATCGAGGTCAAACATGAAGCCGAGCCAAGCAGTACTCTGTGTCTGGAGACTTTCCAGCGTTTTGAGTCTGGCAGCGATCGTGAAAGGAGACGGCCGAGACAAAATAGTGAATGGACATGCAGTTCTATAAAATTTAGTGCTCAGCGACCGCAACTCGTCCACAGTTGCCTGCGCCGAGACACCATTGAGCCCAGCTTGGAATTCCCCCTTGCCCCTCAATTTTTGTCTTTAGATTGACCGCCGTGTCGCATCTTGTCCAAGTCGCGATGTTTTGAACGTTTGACATATCGCGCGACTGATTGTCAGCCCATCTTTCACGATGAACGCCAAAGGGGACGCTCCGCCCTCGGCTCAAGGTCAATGGTCGTCGCAGCACTCGCAGAACCAAGAAATGGCGGCCTGATACCAAAGCGATACTCTCCTCGGATGTCTAGATACAGGGCACAAGTATCGTTGGTCTCTCCATCATGCGACGGAGTATTGTGATCGGAACTTCCACCAACAATATACTATCACCCATACGGTCGCAACGGCTCGGGGTTGATCATGTTGAGCAAGGCTCAGCGTCGAAAAATACAGAAAGAAAGCGGAGACGGCGAATTCTCGGATTGAGAGGGCTGCTCTCACATCTGCTCAACCAAGATCTCGTTCGCTCACCCCTGAACGTCACCCGACACTACGTCTCTTGCCATTGCACCCTAATTTCCCAATGACCTGCACGTGAGCCAAGGCGTTCATCCATACTTGCATAGTTCACGGCAAGGCGAATTAAGGTTGATGGAGCCTGTAGCAGAACGCGAACAGAAACGGACCGGCAACTGGCAGCTTAATACTCTCGACCTTAGCCCCCTATACTTGCAGCGACCACCTAGATTTCAGAAAGAAATATAAGCACTGCAACTCAAGTATATGAGAAACTCTGTTGGTAAAAAAAACCTTTGGTCCTTTCGTTGAACCGCTTGCGTCCTCAGATTGCCACGTCGACATGCGTCTACAACTCCTCACCGTGAACTTGGCTGCGGCTGCTACCCCGGCCACTTTAGCGGCTAAAATCACATTGAGGACAATAATGTATCGTGCCGAATCGATTGATGAAGCCAAGGACATCACGATTGACGAGTATGCGCACCTCGTGTCACAGCCGAACGTGCTCAAAGAGCCTCATCCATCGGAATTTTGGGTGAAAGTACGACTATCATATCTTAATGTGCCTTAAGATAGAGAATCAGGGCTGATAAAGATGACATCTTAGCGTGCTACAATGGATAAGCAAATTGATGTGACGAATCAAGCATTCAGCCCAGCCGGAGTTTCGTTCAAGCTTGTTGACATGACCTGGAATCTTCCTTCAGGGCTCCCTCCATACGAAGACGGCGTACCAGCAGAGCTGTTCGAGACACAGGGTTTTAAAGACCTCCGCAAGGATGGCACAGCCGCGCTTAATATCTACTTCGTCAGCGCGCCGAGGGGCCATGGCGGGATTACTATGGGTTATCGCTACGAGCCGGACAAGTATGTGTCCCGAATCGCTGTCAATGCTAGAAATATCCCAGGTGGCAAGGACGAAAGATTCAACTTGGGCATGACAGCTGTTCATGAGACTGGCCATAGGCTGGTATACAAGACGCATTCGGACATTTGAAACATTGATTGCAGGAGCGGATACAAAGAAGGGTACGAGCGGGCGGCTGTTCGAAGCAGAACTTTAAGGCAGGGTGTGTTGCTGACATGGAAGAACAGCAAAGTATGTGACCAGCGTCCCGAATGCAAAAACTTTATGAGTTATTCCAACGAGCGAGTGGGCTGTAGACCCAAGCGCAGCGCTGATCTAGCTTTAGAGTCTGACGCCAGTACAGCGAATGCAGAACTGAATTCAGTGCCAATCAGCATGCTCTTTTCGCCAGTTCGCGGGTAAGAGCAGGCAAGCGACCGCAGGATTGGTGGGAGTTTGCATCGACACTCCCCGGAAAGCCTATGACTTGAGCCGTCCCTCTGCGATACTCGGCAGAACGTCTTGCCGCTCGCTGGGAGGGTTAGAAATCGCTTTTTTTTTTGTGCTGGGAAAAGATCACCATGATGACGGAGTACCTATGTCGATGGCTGTTTGCCCGTGATGTGCCATGCCTCGGTATTGCGTTGAGGCTGATAGTCAGGATAGAGAGGGTCTCCTGGAAAGCAAACTACAGGTTATATCTTGGGGGTTGGGCTGGTCTTGTTTTGGTTCTTAGGGGGGGCAGGCGCGACTCGTCAGCTGCCAGTCTACGCGCGAGGGAAACTTATCGATTTAAAAGGATGCACCGACCGAGTACCGAATCAGGTAGGTGTGTGAGAGTTTTTGGGAGCTTCTGTGATACAGCGACATTCCGGGAGGGTTTTCGGATTTGGCGCATCCTTCCGTCTGTGATGAGATGTCTCCGCGCAGGGTCGCTGTTTCTGGTGGAGAGGTATTCAGGTGGTGGGCTTCGCTAGAAGAAGGCATGGCAACGAAAACAGTCAACGTTCACTGGGTCTTCTCGTCTCCTGCTTTCATGGCCGTCGTCCAGGGTGCCGCGTGATGTTGTGGAGCACGACCAGGACGGACTCGAGTGCAAGTAGCTCGAAAACAAAAGATGCTCAAGGAGGAGCTATGGAAGAGATATGCCGGAAATGGGTAATTACGCCTCGTAGGGCCTGCCGAATGCACATGGGGGCCAACAAAAACATGGGCGTGTCCCGATACTTGGACTCGGATCATGTCTCATGCGGGCGCAAGCCAAACTCGTCATCACTTATTGGCGCACCCGAGGTCATCCGTCGCGAAGCGGCTCGCTCCAAAGAAAACTCGATCATGTGCGTCAAGGGGTGACTCGATGCGCATTTTGATGCTGATGAACGGTCTGAGCAGAAGTAGGGTGTCGCTCGGTTCTGTGGCCACCATCTCAAACTTGAGGGTATTCATCGAAGTGGTCTCCGACTTTGCCCTATTACTGTGATTTGCTGCCATTACTTAAGTAGTCTTTGCCGCGCACCTCTGTTGCGGCCGCCTGCCTACCTGGACTATCTAGAGTTTATTCTTGGTGCGTACCTGACGGGGGAGGGGGAGATGCCGACGAGACTGGACTCACTGGTTGCAGGTGCCTGTCCTCCCGATCGCTTTGGCCCGACTTGGGCGAACTTTGATGGGCGCTTGCAAGCAACCTGCACCTGAACATCAGCCGTGTTTGTTGTCCATCGTTCATCAGGCAAACTTTCCGGTGCGACTATAGTAGCCTTGATCAGCGAGAATAAAGCGAAGGACGATGGCGACGACAAGCACAGAAACGCCGCCAGAAGTTGCGCGCCCCGGCGAGGCCGAAGGCAACGAATTGACCGATGAAGATTGGCTCTTGACCCTAGGACTTCGGTACCTGTTCAAGAGGCTGAAAGACAACGTGACGGTCGGTGTCACAGCCGACGATAAACTCGCTGATGTGACAAAACGCGGGCGCAAAGGGCTTAAGGGGTTCCTAGAGTTTCACAAAAGGCTACTCGTCCAGACCACTCGCCCTGAGCATAAAAATATACTGCATCTCATTGCAGAGGAAGAAGACCCCGACTTCGTCGCAGGAATCGGAAAGCTCGCTCCTCTGGTCACAGCGCTGATCTGTCTGCATCCAAACACGCTTGCCAATAAAGACAGCTGTGGCCGAACACCAGTACACGCAGCACTGCTATCGCGTAAACAATCGCTTGTGAGAATCATGTGCAAGGCACACAAAGATATTAACAGTATCTTGAGGATCCGCGGCAACATGCCGGGACAAAAACTAGCCAATTGTATCCATTTTGCAATCAAGAATCAAGGCAGCAAGGCTGATGACCGGCTTTTGCTCGAGCTCATCCGCTATTGCAGGCCATTTACGCTTGGTGCCCTGGACGGAGATGGCTTCTCCACGCTCCACCTCGCCGTTGACTACAAAAGACGAGGCCCGAGGCAGAATGAAATAGCTCAAAGACTGGTTAAGCAATGTAGAAGGTTATGTAGCGTCGAATGCGACTACAAAGGAGATCGGCTTTCAGCCTATCGTTATCTTCTTTTGACCCGTCAGGAGGCTACGCAGAAGCAGAAGAATGCTGAAAACACAGCTGATCTACCGAGAAATGCTGATTTTCCCGAATCAGAAAGTCACAATGTAGCCCCGTCCAAGGCGAATGAGGGAGAGTCAGCTGCACCAATCACGATGGTCAATCCGCCGTCTGGCTCGGGAGAGGCACCAGAGCCTGTTTCCAATGGCTCTCAACGGGAGTCTCTTGGCGAGCAAGGGACAACAGCGACAGCAGAAGAGATGGAGGTTGATGAATCGCGAGCGTTGAAGCTCCAACGATACATCAAGCTGGCGTGCCTGGAAAGACTAACTCACCACAAAGCTAGACAGATGTTGTATGGTATTCCAAAGGACGACTTCACCTTGAGTACCCCGCATACTGTGTTGAGTTTCCACGGGGCCGACTCCCTGCTCAGTCCTCGCCAATTCAGGGACACTTTTCGCGACATTCCACTCGAGATCGGCCTATACCACGTTGATATACCGCACTTGAAAGTGGATCCAACTTTGAGCGCAGCCGGGCGTGTTGACTTGGTGGTGATGTTCAAATGGTTGTACGTCTGCAAAAAAGTGTTGGCAGTCTTTGAGGTCATTGTCAACGACCTTGAAGAGCCATCACACAGCGACTCATCTATTGAGAAAGCTATGTCATACTTCAGGTGCATCAATACGTGGAATTGGGCCAAGTTCGACATGTGCCCTGAATTAATTTGCAAAGTAGCACCCCAACTTCACACTTTACATCTGTACTGGAGCGGCAGCAATGCAGTCTTGCGCGGCTGGAGCGAGGTGGAGGGTATTCGACGACTTGAAAATCTAAAAGATGTCACTCTTCACTACCCAAAGGTAAATTTGCGATGCATTGCGAGTCCATCGCTTTGAGTTGCTGACAGACTGTGTTGACAGAATTTGGAATGTGATAGCCGTGCGCAGTCAAACATCAAAGCTTTCAAGATTCGCGTTGAGTCTGGACGTAAGATTCGAGTGAATATCTCGAATAGAGAGGACATCAGTCCACGATCACATGTTTCCTCGACGAATTTTTGGCGCGACTTTCTGCAAAAGCGATGGGCTGAGGGCCGCAAGGCCTTGGAAGAGCTCATGGAAGAAGAATGCGAATCTCCAGCCATGAAGCCCAGATATGACGACCAACAAGCGTGAAAATTTTCAATGCAACAAGAATTGGAACTGAAATATCGGGGCAATGACACACCTTTACAGGGGAAGTGCTTGAAGCAGGATCATCAAGGTACTCGAGCGTATATGTCGCATTCCCCTACAATAGATGACAGCGATGTAATTTCATTGGGCAGACATGTTTTGCTGCTGGACAAGCGCAGAGAATAACCTAGGAAGCAGTCAATTATACCAGTTGACTTAGCGGATGTCTATCAAACTCACAATTTTCTTGTCAATTATCCTCCATTTACTGAGTGAGATCAAATGTGCCCTTTATCATGCCCTTTATAAATGACATGTTCTTGCAAAGAACTCTACGTGGTAGCAATGGATAGACATCCGGCCTATTTGGCTGTGTCTTTGCAGGGGCTCGAAATAGCATTCGACTTTTGACTGTCGGAACAGAGTCACTCAACTGCGAACAAGTGGGACGGGCACGCATTGTACACGCAGATACTGGTGAGTGGGGAATTCTCGAGGCCGTTAGCGGTCATGGTGGCGACACGAACACAGCTACAGCCTGTGACCGCAGAAAGCTCCATCCTGCACAAGGCTGGCGCCACGCATGCCCCAACGATGTGGAAAGATGCCAGGTCCATTAAGTAGCCATGAAGATGGACTGAATCTTGGCTTTCTTATGAGAATAGCGAGCTGTACCTTTGGCCTGGTGGAGTGGGAGTCGTCTGTCAAGCAGCATCACCTGGCTCTGCACTCGGCTTCCACGAAAGAAGCTATGATGGGGCTGCTACAATCGCGTCGATTGCGCGATTTGAAACACAAAATCTGACATCATGTGCTCCATGTTGCGCACGTCCCATAGCGGAAACGGTGGAGGGTACGCTGCTCTCTGAGTGGGAAAAAGGGAGGCAGCGAGCAAGCGAGAGCTGTGTCTGGATGATCCAGCGGATCTGGTAGTATCACACTTTCCGTACCAGTCTGCTTTCTGGAAAACCCCTTGATGAGTGAAGTGCACGGTAGTCACGCTGTCTACACGGCGCTGCACCTCACCCTCTGTCAATGAGCCTGTATTAGTCGCGCGCATTGAACAGGTAACTGCTCGGTGTCTTGTTCGTCGTTGCTTGCTTGCTTGCTTGCTTGCTTGCAGGATTCACGCATCACGAGATGCGCACGAACAGTGAGTTGAAGGGCGGGAGCAAAGGGGTGGACAAAAATGAGGGCCACTAGAGGAGCGCATACAAGAAATGGGCGCAGTATCGCGACAGTGGCGGGCGAGCAGCTGTAGTTATCTCTGCCTTTTCCCTGGGCCCTTGTCGCTTTGGGCACCGTCCCGAAAATCCGGACGTGACATGGTGCGCCTGAGTCATGAAGGCAATCGGAGCGATGCCGCACCAGATCTTGTTGTTTGGGCAGTGCTCTTGTGCGCTGGCGTGTCTCCAGAATTGTCAGAACTTGTACACACAGACGGGTCGTAATTTTTATTTCCACATCGTGCGCTTCAGATTCAGAGGACTTTGAGGATATTGAGAAGTTGGCTCAGCAGGAAACATTGCCCAAAGCGCAACGACCCTTCGAGACGTGAAGGTCGAAAGGTCGCGTGGCCGACGAGCCCATTGGCTTTCGGTAACAAACTAGAACATAAAGTATACATACTTGGTAGAACAGAGTGCGGGATGCCGTCTACTGTGTCCGAGCGCGAATGGGGCTCGGATTAGAGGCGGGACGTTCCCCAGCGTAAAAACTCACGATCGACGCGTGCTGGACCCGCCCCCATCGCTCCACCCATTCGGTTCAGGTACTTAATTAAAGTATTCTAAGTAGTCTCATTCCCATCAGTTTCATTTCCATCAGATTCATTTTCATATAACTTGTTGCCCTCAATGCGCTCCGAAGCTGAGTTCGCGTGACTTCAGTGCAGTTGAGACTCTGCGAACCTGCTGTCAACTACATATACTACTTAGAGGGTAGGCTAGCAAGACCAGTCGCCGCACGCCTCGAGCTTGCGAGGACAGCCCGCCGCAGGCGACCCCCGGTAGGGCCGCCGGAGGCAAGCCTTTCACATCTCGGTGAGCCTCCGGCGGCCCTACCAGGGGTCGTCATTCGTCAGATGAGATGCACAGATCTCAGACTTGAGATTGCGACAGCCGCCTAGACCTATCGGACTAGAATTCAAAAATGCGTTCCCGCTTCCCAGCATCCTGACCATTGACACACAGCTCACCTCAGACCTTGGCATATCTTGGAAGAAGAGAAACAAGAAAGCCAGACTGACGCCAAGAATGACTACTGCACTCCACGTTATCCCTCGGCCATCAAGACTGTCATATCAGCGTATAGATCCATGGAAATTGCCCGACAGTGGGTTGAGAGCTGGGCACATTGCCACGTTAGGGCCGGCCGTGTATGCTGGCTTGCTTTGTACGCAATAGCATTTGTCAGCGACTTCGGGACGGACGGCCAACAGGAAACCGCTGGGGATGAGAAATTCCGCGCGAGTCGTGCCTCAATACACCCTTCCCTTGTAGAGCATCAAAACGATCCCTCACTTCACGGCAGCCACAACAAGGTCAATCAACCAAACATTCACCGTCTGCTTCTTGGTCCATATGATTGAGGAGAAAGCTGTATTGCGATGCAATGAAAAAATCTATCGATGATCTATCGGGGAATCAAAGAAAACATGAGTAGGAAATGCAGTGTTCGTTATTTGCGTGAGCTGTGAAGCAGCAGGGGCCAAATCTATCTTTGAAAGCAAGCGACAAGAGGAGGTCAGAAAATGACCAAGGAGATGAATTAAAAAAACGCCGTCAATGCGTAAGCGTGTAGATGTCCCACGATGGGCTTTCCAGCCACGCGTTCCCAAATTTCTGGTCCGGTCAACGGGCCCACGATGTCCTTAGCAGGTGGTTCACCCTCTTATTTGCTTCCCAGGACGGAAGGGATAGCGGCCATGGGGTCAGCGACACCCGAGAAGAAGGTGGTGAACTCGTCCGCGTTGCGCTTCCAGCCCTTGAGCTTCCGGCCCATGGCCATGGCAGCGAGGAGCTGGTACTCGGTGGGCTTCTCATCCGCTCGCTTCTGGGGAGTGTTCTTGGCGGGCTGCTGAGGAGCATCTGGCTTCTTCTCGTCGGGCTTCTGCTGCTGCGGGGCCGGCTTCTTGCCGGGGTAGTCCTTGCCAGGCCTCCACTTGTTCATGCTCTTCTCGATCTCTTCCTGGAAGTTGACTTTCTTCTGGGCCTGGCTGGCGGTGAGGACCTTGACGACGGCCGTCATCTGCTTGAGGGCTTCAGCGTCGGCGGCGGCCTTGTCGAGGCCTTGTCTCTTGAAGTACTCGACGTGGTTGAGGGTGAAGGGGTGGATCTGCCAGCCGGGCGAGTCACCCTTGGGCTGTTGACGGCCAAAGACCTTGCCTTGATCGGTAGATCCGTTGTAGATGCGCTGTTCAATCTGCGCAATGGTCATGCCGGCGGACCGCTCGTCTGTGGCGAGGGACTGTCCAATGATGTAGGCCACGGTCAGCGGGCTGGGCATGGTGGGCTTCGAGTTGGCCATGGCATCGCGGATCTCCTTGCTGGCCTCCTCGGGCATGGAATTCTTCATGAAGGACTCCTGCACCATGTTGGAAATCACGCTCAGCGACGCGGTGTCGTTGTTGATCATTTTGTTGACAAACTCGAAGAGAACCTGGCGCTGCTTGTCCACGATTTGCTTTGAGACATCGGCACGAACGTTGGACTCCCTCTCCTTGACGTACTGGTCAAACTGGCGGCGGTCGTCCTCGGTGTACTGATCCTTGGTGCTTTCGAGGACGGCGTCTTGGAATTCCTTGACAAAGGCCAGTCGCGCGGCGCCCAGACCCAGCCCTGTGGTCAGGTCGATGGAGAGCTTCTCGGCGATATCTTTGCCATATTGGCTGGACGAAAAGGCTGGGAAGGTCTTCTCGTTCATGACCTTGTTGAACTGCCTGTCGCGGGCGTTCTTGAAGCCCTGCAACTCCTTGGCCTGGCGAAGGGCTGCGCGAATCTCCCGCGAGTGATCGGCAAGGTGAGTGTTGAGCCACTTGGCGCCGTCCTTGGCATAGGCTCGGAAGTTTTCGCTGTAAGCGGCAAGGGGAGTGACCATCAGCCAATCGAAAAGGAGACAGTTGAGCGCCTCACTGTCCGCCTCCCACTTTTCCTTCCTGCTCATGCCTTCCTTGGTCTTAGCTTCGTTCTCGGTGAAGCAGCCGACGAAGGGCACCACTTTAGTTGCGGCTGCGACGTAGTCCCAGGTCGTGCTATCGGAGTTTGCCATAACTTGGCTGAGTCTGTTGCCGGTCTCCTTGATCTTCTTGACCAGGCCGGGTCCCTTGAAACCCTTCAACGGGTTTCTCAGACCATTCAAGCCGTCCCCTTTGATATCACCGAGTGTCTCCGCATACTTGGTGTTGAGCTTATCGACGGCCGACTTTGCCTTATCCTTGACCCAACCCACCGGGCCACCGCCGCTTTTGACGCTCTTGCCCTCGCGATTCCCGCTGCCTGCGTTCTTGCCATCCTTGTCATCTTTGGGGTTGAAGAAGTAGTCGATCAACATGTTTTCGCCCTTCTTGAGAGCCGTATCCTTGACCTTGTTCAGGAGGCTGTCATCCTTTCCGGGTGCCCCAGTCGCTGGGGGTCCGGCGGGCGGCTGAGCAGGCTCCGGCTCAGCGGGTTTTGGTGATTTCGGGGGAATTTTCTGGACGTTGTCGCCGGCCCGGACTTGCAGCCCAGGGCTGACGTGGGACGGGAGCGTGAGGGCCACGCCCTCCGTCACGGCCAAACCAGCGACCAAGAACCGCTTGAGGCTGACCATTGTTGCTGATGTTTGCTAGCTCTTGTGCCAGATGCTGAATGTAATGTCAAACGAGAGTGTTTCTGTCTAATGCAGAACCGTTATGTTGATGATGTTGATGCTGTGAGAAAAGAGAGACTTGTGAGAAACGAAGGTGTGTTGATGTCTGATGTCTCATGAGGACCGGGAGACGCTCGTCTTTTATAACCGCATGACTTCTTCGTTCGCATGGCTTCGTTCGCATGGCTACCAAGAACAGCCATCAAGTGCATGTTGCGTAGAAGCTAGCGGGTTGCGAATGAATTCAGGGTCCGATTTCCGGACCCAGACGTTGGCCAGCAGGCACTGCCCACACATGACTAGATGAGTACGTACTTCATCTCGTGATGCATGCAAGGCACTACTCTAATCATCACCTCATCAATTCGCAGGAAATAAGCTGGCAGTAGGACGTTGCCCCTGCAGGTCATAAGTTGGGCCCAGCGCTGGGCATAACGGCTTATTGCCAGCGGCAGCATGACTTGCTTGGCATGGAGCAGAAAGATAGACGGCTTAGCGGAACAAAGCCTATGTTTAGCCATCGTGCTGGGCAAATCGAGCCATTGTGGGGGGGGGAGGACGCAGAGTAATGCCAGAGCTGGAGAGCAAAGGTCATGACTCTGGGCGATGGCCCCCAACAGCACCGCCAACCTAACGCCAAGGAGCAGCACGCACACTGACGTAGACGCTGACGTTCTTTGACGTGTCGCGCGCTGGCCAGGTACCGATAGCATGGGACCGACTCTGGGGGGAGGGGGGGGCTCGATTCCATTTCCCGGGGTGAAAGACAGGCGACCCCGGTCAATTTATTTCCGAGACAAGCCCTATGCCGCAGTGCACTCTCGCGAGGTTACGGGGCATAGGGATGCGCCAGGCTTTGAAACGCTAGCTCGCGGACTCTGTTCCCAGAGGACGAAGCATCTTGCATCTAGAATGAAATGGCCCGCCAAGGTTCTAGGGATAATGATTCTGCCACTGTGCAAGCAGGTACAATACAATATACTCCTTACCGGTCATTGTTTTGGTCTTCACCTTGATTGATCGTGAGGCGATGCTTCTTCGAGAAGGTAGCAAGGAATCAGCGACATCTTGGCAGGCAGGTTCGAAAGGTTGTATGCTCAAAAGCTTCGTGCGCTCGATCCATTCATCTGCTTCTTCCTACGCATTCGCTCCATTTTGTCTATTGGGGCGGTGATGACGCGCGCCGAATGACCGCAGCGACTTTGCGTGGCCGAACGAGATGTGTGGCCTTGCTTATGAGCCTGGTCTGCAGACAGAGGAGCGCGCGCTGTGTCGCGCATCAGCTTGGTGTTCCGAATTCCTGGGCCCTTCATCTCGGACTGCGCTGAAGTGGAATCCATGAGCACCCCGTCTTTCGTTATCCATATGTACTTTACGCGTATGATGCGGAGAAGAGACCTGGCGACTTGCGTGATGCCCAGCCTGGGCTTTTCCCCCCACAAAGCTAGCGCGTCGGCGGCTGAGCGATGGCGCCCATTCTGTGAACAGCCCTCCTCGGGCTGCAACGTCACTCACTGCAACAATCAACGCCGCAATGCGATAGAGAAGCACCCGAAATGCCACGAGAGAGAGCAGAGGCCGTGTCGGAACTCTGCATGACTCAAAAAGTGAGTGCGTCGATAGTCGGTGACTCGGGATTTGTCCGGGCTGGAGGTCTGTTTGAATCCGGAGATCACCCGGGCAGAACACGTATGTAGATTTCGGAGATGCGAAGCAACTTAATCTGCGGCAGTACCGCATAACGCGAGTCACCGCAGAGCCGCGGCCGCAAAACAGAACAATATGCGCGTCACTGCGATGGGCCGTTATTGCCCCGAATAGAGTCGCTCTCGATTTAGACGTGGCATCAAGCAAGCTACCCAGCACAGTAGATTGGGCTGGCCATCAAGTGAACCACAGACACGCACGCAAATGGAGATGATCCGGGAGGAAGAGACGAAGCAGCCCCAATGCATGATAATTGCATGCTTGTTTCCGACGACGGGAATAGGGGCGCAACGCGGCCGATGGCCGTCTCTACTGACCCTCTCGCGACCCCGAGTCCGGTCGGCCTCCGCTTTGCCCATCGTGCCAGATGCAGGCTTGTTCTGCACCGCATGATGCTTTGACACCCGTAGCGTGCGTGCCATCCCCCTTCGCTTGCCGGCTCTCGCGCAAACAGGAGGGAGCTAGGCGCAGTAGGATGAGGCGCATTCGCCAAGAGCCATTCCGCCAAAGACCGATCTTCTGCCAGTCCACGCCCTCGGTACGCTGGACGCGGGACCAGCGCCAGATCCGGAATCGACTTTTACTTGAAACAACAGAGTAGCTGCGCTGCGTTGCTGAAGGGCCCGTTTGGCTCAGGCAACTTTTGCTCTTTCTCGAGGTTGACGTTCAACCAGCATATGCCAGTCGAATCTCGCGCCTTCTTGACTCTCGCAACGCAACTTGAAGGAAGGAGCGCAGCCTGTTCGCCATTGAGCGTCTGGGTCTGAGGGCGAATTTTGGTCGGTAAGACGTGTGCACCGCCATATCTCTGCCGTTGTTTTGACGTCTCGGTGACTCGAGACGGCCCGCCTGAGTCAGCAAACTCGAGTCGGCTTTACATCCCCGAAGGCTCCGGCCACATGCGCGCTTTCCTAATCGGGCTTTCTCGCTCGTGCTCTCCTCTCCCGTCAGAAAAGACCCTCGGTATCTCGAGTCAGGTTGCCGCGCGTTCGCAAGGAATCACAACAACTTCGTGGGCTTTGCTTCGTCCGTATTTCTCGCTGCATTGCATCTTGCATTCACGTTTGTGAATGGTTGGCTCAGATCGATCCCGGGCTGCGCTTCTACGCAGGCGGGATTCACACCAATCCCAGGCCGAAAAAAGGGAGAGCCCAATTGAACCAGATTTCCGATTTGCGTTGTTGATCGCAGAGCTTCCATTCCGAGACACTATCAGCGCATGAGGGAGGCGCCGTTAGAGCCGCAAAGAACCAAGCCACCAGCTACGAACTCGGTTTTAGTCAAAGTGCCTAGAATGAAAGAACATGGGCAACGGGACGCCATGCCCGCCTTACAGCCAGCCCCCCTCCCCCCCCCCTCTTCC